>MCJB01051630.1:150217-239432 GCA_002018475.1 Nicotiana obtusifolia | reverse complement strand
CCCCCCCCCCCCCCCCCCCCCCCCACTTTCTTCTGTTTAAATTACTATCATCACTTATTGAGGGGGTCAGGGTGAATCTAGGCTCGCAAGAGTCTGAATCAAAGATGAAGCCACAACCCTCTACAGAGTATTAAGAGAGGCGAATCTAAGGTGAATGAGAAACTCATAATTCATCCAGTAACCACTGAGGGGGCACAAATATTGTACAAGATTTTCGTCAGAACCACTTCCCAATACAAATAGGAACAACCAACAAAAGCTCAGAAACATTTGAGGCCTAAAAATTGCATGGAGATTCGTCATACAACTTTAGAGCCAGTCTACTGCCATTGCAAACAGTTAGTGCTCTCCTGAGAAGTTACAACTAGTAAAAAGTTCAATCTCCAATTCACAGACTAAGTTACAACTAGTAAAAAGTTCAATCTCCAATTCACAGACTAACTGAACCTCTGTCGTAACATTCAAATGACTATACATTTCCTTGAAGAAGTTACAAAGTCGATTAATAGAACCACTAACTTGCAAACTAGGCATATTTACAATAAAATCACCTGAAGTATGAATAGAATTTTTCCCTCAAATACAAAACAATACTCCTTTTGTTTTGACATTATTTCCTTATTAATATGTTCCTAAAAGAATTACACCTTTCTATATTTGAAAATAATTTAACTTTCATTTTACCCTTAATGGGAAGCTTTTATAGTCACACAAATCTTATGGCGTGTATTAAACCACAAGTTTCAAAAATCTACCTTTATTTCTTAAACTCCGTATCGAGTTAAAGCTATGTCAAGTAAACTGGAACTAGAAAAAAGAGCAGCTTATCTGCCCCAGAAATGCAGCATAGCTACACAGAAAAATTCCCATTTGATTTGACAAGTAAAATAAATCAATTCCATCAACTTCAACCCATAATTTCCAAACACAATACCTAAAGATCATAAATGAGGGAATACGTTAAACACACAGACAAATAGTACCAAGAACTCTGAAAAGTGAACCTACTTGAGAATGCGGAGATCAGAGATGGTACGAGGCAGCTTAAGTTGAGCATACTCAGCAGCTGGCATTGACAAGTAAATGCAAAACAAGCCTGTTGAGAACACCAAAATAACAGCAAAAGCTGCTCCAAATTCCCACCTTAACAATGGAAACTTCCCTTCCTTGTACCTCTTTCCTGTCGGCGAATCCAATTCAGCTGCGAAAGACGACATATCCACCCTCTTCTCTTCATCAAACCGACCCGTGTCCACCACTATACTCCTTGGTGCAGCCATTCCACAGCAAAATCGATGATATTAAACGTGATACTCTATATTTTCATTCATGCTGATCGAAACAGAAAAACTTCAAATTCCAAGCGTTCTTGATTTCGCAAATCTAACCAATACCTCCCTACCAAAATGCCCAATCAATTACAGGGAATTTTCAGGAATGCACTGATCCATGAAACCCAGATTTTGTAAAATACCGATAGAAATAAATTAAATGAGCAGAAAACACAGAATTGGGAGCTTGGGGTTACAGCACAGAACACAAAGAAAATACAAGAGGAGGAGGATTATATAAGTCAGGGATTTTGGGATACTTTCTTAGATTCTTTTTCGTTCTACTTTTGTTTTTTGTTTTTTTTTAACTTTTTTTTCGTTTCAAGCTAACGACTTGCAATATTTCCTTGATATAAAAGGCATATGCTTTTCTTGATTTGGTGAGATTGAAGAAAGCGAGAGTTGAGAAACGTTTTCAATTATCCAATATATACTAAAAAACACATGCAATCCATTTATTAATTTTGTGTACATAAGAAATTCTTTTAGAACTTGCTTGGTGTATTGGTAAAAAAGTGGACATATCACAGGCCAAATCAACTGATGACACATAGCGGGAGATGCCAAATTGAGTATAGAAAACAATCGATGGATCGGAGGGTCTTTAGGTCATTTAAAGAATGGCTCGAGATCAGTTGAGTCGAGATAGTTGATATCAGAATTAATCATATGGAGGCAACTAAGGAATCAACACGCGAAGATTTTTTTGTAAAGTCTCACACGTACGGATAAAGAAGAAGAATCGATCAATCCCCGATAAGAAGAGATGTGGCATTACTTGCAGAGCTGTTACATATCATGACGTAACGTGCTGAAAAAGCGAGTAATGGTGGCAACAGATAGGCGAGATAATAGGGGGATGATTATGAGAAATCTTACTATTTAGACCCCCACTTCTCTCACTTTATATCCCATGAGAAGTACTCGAAAATACCTTCTAATGTTATACTGAATTAATACTAAGAAAAGCGAGATCTTCAAGAAGAAGCAATTTCGATAAGAAAAGCGAGATCTTCAAGAAGAAGCAATTTCGATAAGAATTTCTCTTTGCCCTCGCTGCATCTGGTTTTTTCATTTGTTTTTTTACTATGATTATTCAATTTTCTTTTATTTATATTTGATAAAGTAAATCAAATCGATTGTTTGTGGCCTTGAAATATAAATTTAACTGATTTTGCCTATAAATTTAGCTTTAGGTTAAACAATTTAGCATTCAGTGTAAGGCCCAAGCAATCGTTCATTTTCTACAAACTATCATTGTTGTAGTCTTTATTCTTTTAAAATCCTTTTAATCTTCACATGTTAATTATAACTTGAAGGATCACCATGTCTAGAGTTGACGCCACCAACCAGACAAATCAAAATCTAACAGTTGGAGAGACACCAATTGCACCCCCAAATAACCGAACTCTTGAAAGCTCACCACGCTATTTTTCCGAAAAATTCATGGAAAGATCTACTAGCAGAGATGATGAACATCCCAAGGTAAAAGAAGAGCTGAAAAATTTCATGACCCACAATAAGAGTGGAACAATCATGCTTGCGTAATCATTCTATTCATACTTGGGATGAACTGGCGGCAAAGTTTATTTCAAAGTTTTTATCTCCCGGACACATGGCTACTCTACGAGATAAAATATTAGCTTTCAAGCAAGAGCTCAATGAACCTTCACATAAAATTTGGGAGCGATATGAAACAATGATAAAGGAGTGCCCGAACAATGATATGACGGACAACATGATCCAACAAACTTTCTACCGTGGTATTAATACCAATCAATATATGGTCAATCAACTGGACGGAGAAAATTTCATGACAACACCTTATGCGGAGGCATGTGAGATTCTTGATGAGATGGCGAAAACTTCTTCGGCTTGGCAATCCCGAGCTAATGTTCCCCAAGGTGATCCCAACATGATCCATCTTCATAAAGAGTTGCAAGACCATGGGCAAGCTATTGCCGAATTGACCACAACCATGAATAAACTTGTTGAGGCCCAACTTCATCAAACCCAAGCTCTTAAATAAGTTCATGGTATGTAGGTAGTGAATGTCTTGGTCAACAAAAAGAGGACCAAAGGTCCACAATTTCAATCCTGAGTAGAGAATTATGCACAAGATGATGGTAGCTATGACCAAGATGAGTCTTATCAAGAGCAAGAAGAAGAGGTACAACTTGTGAATAATTACCAAGAGCAACAGAGCAATTTTCAAGGTTCCAATCAAAGTCAATGGAACTCTCAAAATAACCAACGCAATTGGGTTCTAACAATCAAGGGAATTGGTACAACAACAACAATAACCAAGGGAATTAGGGAGGCAACAATCAAGGAAATTGGAGAGACAATAACAATCATGCAAATCGATGTCCGGGTTTTCAAAGGCCCCTCAAGGTACCAACAATTAAGCAACTCACCTCCTGATCCTTCCCATGATTCAAGTTCTTCAAACAATGAAATGGGCCGTATTGATAACATGTTCAAACAAATGATGGAGAAGAATGCGGATTCGGATGCCCAACTTGCCTCACATACCACATCAATCCGTAATCTTGAAGTTCAAATGGGGCAAATCTATCAAGCTCTTAATACTTTTCCTAAGAGTGCATTACCAAGTGACACGGTAGTAAACCCAAAGGGTGGTAATAATATAGGACATCATATGGAGGTTATCACAAGAAGTGGAAGAGGCGGGAAAACACCCGGCTCAAATGAAAGGTAGCTTGTGGATGATGACCAAGTGATCCAAACGAAGGAAATCCCAGAAAATGATGTTCAAGAACATGATGAGGTTCAGAATGATATTGATGATAGTGTGGAGGAGACCCAAGAAGAGGTGAACCCATTTAGGGAACACATTATTGACATACCAGAACCAGTAGGACAAAGGGCAAAGACACCCATGCCAAAGCCCTCATCTGCTTATCCTCAAAGACTTGCTAAGCAAAATGGTGAAATCAATTCAAGAATTTTATTCAAATGATGAAAGGTCTCTCTATCAATGTGCCATTGGTAGAACTTTGGGACAAATGCCCGGTTATTCCAAGTTTATGAAAGATCTTGTGACCAAGAAGAGGTCGATGAATTTTGAAACTATCAAGGTCACTCATCAAGTGAGTGCAATTGTTCATTCCATGGCCCCTAAGTTGGAGGATCCAGGTGCTTTCATGATTCCTTGTACTATTGGAAGTGCCGATTTTGTAAAAGCTCTTTGTGATCTTGGTGTGAGTATCAATTTGATTCCCTACTCGATATTCAAAACTTTGGGGATTGGGAAACCAAGACCCACATCTATGAGGTTGCAAATGACCGGCTGTACTATGAAGAGGCCATTGGGAGTGATTGAGGATGTTTTGATCCGAGTTGATAAATTTATCCTTCCGGTGGACTTTGTGATTCTAGACTATGAGGTTGACTATGAAGTTCCTATCATTCTTGGGAGGCCTTTCCTTGCTAAGGGTAAAGCCCTTCGTGATGTGGAAGCCGGAGAACTCAATTTCTGGGTTGGTGATGAACAAGTGGTATTCCATGTGTGCAAATCTATGCGTCAACCAAATAGCAATGAAGTGTGTTTTTTTGTGGACTTGGTGACTGATGTCATTATTGATGACACAAGTGCTCCAATCAATGTTGGTGATATGTTGGAAGTCATTTTTCTCAGCTTTGATGATGATGAGATGGATGGTTTCATGGAATGTATAAACTCTTAGCAAGGAATGAGATCTTACAACTATGCACCCTGGAAGTTATTGTTGGATCTTGAGAATAGGAAGATTCCTCCTACAAAGCCTTCTATTGAAGAGCCAACTACTTTGGAGTTAAAACCATTGCACCTCACATTCGGTACAAATTTCTTGGCCCTTGTTCTACTCTACCAATTATTCTTTCCTCTAGTTTGACTAACGTGTAGGTTGATTCCACATTGGCGTGTTGTAAAAGAGGAAGAAAGCTATTATGTGGACTTTGGTGGACATTCGGGGTATAAGCCCCACATTTTACATGCACAAGATCAAATTGGAGGATAGAGCCAAACCATCCATTGAACGTCAAAGAAGACTCAATGAAGCTATGCAAGAGTTGGTCAAAAAGAAGATTATTAAGTGGTTGGATGTCGGGATTGTCTACCCTATTTCTAATAGTTCATGGACTTCTCCGGTTTAATTTATCCTAAATAAGGGGGGCATGACAGTTCTTACCAATGATAAGAATGAGTTGATTCCTACAAGAACGGTCACCAGTTGGAGAGTTTGTATGGATTATCATAAGCTCAACAAAGTCATAAGGAAGGATCACTTTTCTCTTTCTTTCATGGATCAAATGCTTGATAGGTTGGCCGGCCGTGCTTTCTATTATTTTCTTGATGGGTACTTGGGTTACAACCAAATTCTTATTGCTGCGGAAGATCAAGAGAAAATCACTTTTACATATCCATATGGTACTTTTGCTTTTAAACGGATGCCTTTTGGTTTATGGAATGCACCAGTAACTTTTCAATGGCGTATGATGGCTATTTTCACGGACTTGGTGGAAGACTACCTTAAGGTCCTCATGGATGACTTTTCAGTGGTTGGAGATTCTTTTGACGATTATCTTGCTAATTTGGACAAAGTGTTGGCTAGATGTGAGAAAACAAATCTGGCACTCAATTGAGAGAAATGTCATTTCATAGTTGAATAAGGCATTGTACTTGGCCATAAGATTTGAAAGAATGGTATTAAAGTGGACAAGGCAAAGATTGAAGTTATTTCTAAGCTTCTATCCTCACCTCGGTGAAGGGTGTGCAGAGTTTCTTGGGCCTTGTGGGATCCTACCGGTGATTCATCAGACTTCTCTAAAGTGGTGAACCCTTTGTGCAAACTCCTTGAGAAGGATACCAAGTACTATTTCGATGATGATTGTATGAGATCTTTTGAACAATTGAAGCTCAAGTTGACAACTACTCCTACCATTACATCTGCAAATTGGAGTTTGCCGTTCGAGATCATGTGTGGTGCAAGTGATGTAGCTGTTGGGTCTATTTTGGGACAACATGTTAAAAGCATTTTTCATTCGGTTTACTATGATAGTAAGACCATCAATAGTTCCCAAGTCAATTATACCGTTATACTGAAAGAGCTCTTTGCTATTGTGTTTGCTATTGAGAAGTTTTGCCCATACTTGATGGGTGCCAAAGTTATTGTCCCCACGAATCATGCTGCACTTCGCTATCTTATGACCAAAAAGGAATCTAAAGCTCGGTTAATGAGATGGGTGATTTTGTTGCAAGGGTTTGATATTGACATCCAAGATAAGAAGGGAAGTGAAAATCAAGTGGCGGACCACTTGTCTCGTTTGGAGGAGGAGGGAAGGCCACATGATGGCCTTGAAATAAATGACTCTTTCCCCGATAGCACTTTCAATGAAAGAGGTATCATTAACTTAGATAGTTATATCACTTGCACCACACCTTGGTTCGCGGATTTGGCAAATTTTCTTGTGAGTGGTATCATTCCAGATGAGTTATTTTCAAATCAAAGAAAGAAGCTCAAGGGGGATTGTCAAGACTACTATTGGGATGAACCATACTTGAGTGAATAGTCTAGGACTTGTCCCGAATATGTTTCAAGGCAAAATTCTAAGTTTGCTTAGTTTGAAAAATAATTGTAGGCTTTCCTTGGACCGTTTGAGCTTACTATTGCCACCCCATGATCGTTATCCTTAGTCAACCCCTTTGAGCCTTTAGCCTTTCTCTGTTGGTAACCATGCTACAAGCCTTTACCTATTTGATTATAGTCCTCTCTTGACACCTAAACATTCCTTAGTACTCATATGTAGTAAGTGGCACACAAACTAAGTTTGGGGGGAAAGTTGAGGAATCTAAAAGAGGTATAAAGGCATTGAAAGGAGAGAAAAGAAATATCTCCATGAAAGAGAAGTAAGAAAAGAAAGAACATAAAGAAAATAAAAAGGGGAGATTGATATAATTGAAGAGAGGCAATTATCTCTAGTATGAGAATCAAGGGAGAAAAAGAATAAAATGAACAATAAAGAGTGATGGCAAGTCTCTCTAGCCCCCAAGAAAAAGAAATTCCTCTAAGGGTTTGGCAAGTGTGAGCCAAGAAATGAGATGTGGAGTGCCTAAGGAAGGGTGTAACCACTTATATCTCATATCGTATCCTACCTCAATCCAAAAGCCTTCATTACAACCCGAAAGAAGTCCTATTTGATTTTGAACTGAGTAAGCTTACATTAGTGGAGATTTACATGAGGAGCAGGCCTATAGTACTTGAAGCTTTACTTGTGACATTCCTTTGTGAGAGAAGAGTGAAACCTTTATTACTCTAGAAATTGAGTATTAAATCTTGAAGTGAGTATGGCAAATGGAAGGTAGAAGAGGAAAGAGTTTGGAGTCCACCATGATTTACATGAAAGAACAAGAGTCCTTATGAGTGAAGCCAATTCTTGAAGCTCAAATGTCACACTAGAGTTACATGCAAGTCGCGTATTTTTGAAAATTTTGACACCTTGTTGAGAATGCATGAGTATTGTGGGTAATTATTGGTCCCAACTGAGTATAAATGAATTATAAGTAACTCTTAAATGAACTTTCACTAAGGGAAGGAGAAAACTAATCTAGTTTCTTGAGGACAAGCAAAGACTTAAGTTTGGGGGAGTTGATAAGTGTAGATTTTAACCACTTTTAGTACCTTCTTACTTTAGTTTTCAGTCTGAAAGTAGTGATTTTTGTTTCCAAATCTAATGAAAATGGGTGAATTGCAGGTATGCTGGAGGATGTGAGCTCAATGAATAAATCAAACTCAAAGAGGAAATGTCCTAGCTCAAATAGTCAAAGAGGAGAAGTGAAAAGAGTTGTGCGGTCTGCAGAATCTACTTTGCGGCCGTAAATGCAAATGCGGCCCGCAGAAATTAAATTGCACCCCTAGACTAACCCCTGAAGCTTCAGCGGATCCTAGCAGCAGTGCGGTCCACAGACCAAAATGTGCGATTGTATTTGAAGTTAGCACTAACAAGATTGAGAGATAGAGAGATGCAAAAGAGCAAGTCTGAAGCCTCCTTGAAGCGCAGTGTGTAGCCAAATTGTGCGGCCACAGAAGTTTATGTGCGACCATAGAATTTCTCCAACTGAAAAGCACTGCAAGGACAACAAATAGAAGTGCAGACCGCAAATGAAATTATGCGGCTACAGAACCTCCCGAAGGGCATTTTTATCATAGAATTTTAGAGTACTATAAATAGATGGGAAATACTTTTTTAGGATAATTTTTATACTGTAGCAGCTGTGAGCGGTTAGACTTAGCCATTTTGGGCAATTTGAGACTACAATTAGAGAAGACCTGTTGATTTTACCTTTTAATTTTAGTTTATGTCTTCAATTACTTCTTCTTTTTAATTTTCTATATCTATGATTATGAGTAGCTAGATTTTATCTAGGGTTCTGACCTAACCCTAGTGTGTAATTTAATGCCCGTTATTGATTAGGTGTATGTTATTTAGCCTTAATTTATTAATTCATGCGTATTTGACTTAGTTATTACTTGAGAAAGAGGAAGCTAGTCTAGAAAATCTTGGCTAGCAAGAAATTGAACTAGTTGAAGTTTTGATTAGTTTGATTAAAGGATTTGAACTAGAGATAGGGATAATTCCACTTGGACTCATATCAATTGTTTATTGCTAATTTGGTCTTGAGAAAGCTAATTTGAGCATAATAACTCTTTGACCGAGAGGTATTGAGTGAGTACTTGAGCATTGTGCTCATATTTAATATTTCGATATTGCTTCTTTAAGCATAAATGATGTCACATTAATAAAATAAGCTCTAAATTTTTTTAATTGAACCATTAGATCTGTATCGTGATTACGGAACCATATCAACAAGAATCGTCGAATCCTGGGGCCGTATCAGAGAGTTATACTCATTTTAGTGCCAAGGCTAATTGTGATTAGATTGAGCCATTAGATCCATATCGTAATTACTGAACCATAGCAATAAGAATTATCGAATTCGAGGTCGTATAGAAAGTTATGCACATTTCCATGTCGGGAAAGATTGCTGGTTTTCAGTGTAAACTTTTGTTCTTCACGAACGCAAGAGTGGTCCCGCGAACGCGAAGAAGGAATTATGGGTTGACCGGTCAATGCAAAAATTTACTCTTTGCGAACGCGAAGGTGTTCCCCGAAGGCGAAGAACAAACATCACCTGGGCAATGTTTTAAATGGGCAAACCGAGCATTTTAGTATTTTGAACATATCTTGAGTTCTACAGCTCCATTTGAGGTGATTTTCATGGCGCGGTTCTCGTCTCAACAAGAGAGTAAATATATAACCTTTATTTCGATGTTTTACCATGATTCTTCTCGTTGGTTATTATTTTTATCCGTGTTTGGATTGTATAAATTGGGATTTTGAGCTCCAAAGTTGAGAAAATAAATCTTTGATTTGAGGGTTAATTCATGAATGAAATTGGATGGTTTTATGGATATAGACTATATAAGTTATGAGTAATTTTTATTTTTGATAATTTTTGGAATTCGGGCAGGTGGGCCTGGGGTTGACTTTGTTGACTTTTTGAGCGAAATTGAGAATTGTTACAAAATTGTTAGATTACGAGTATTGGAGTATATTTTGATTGGTTTGCACATTGTTTGATTAGTTTCGGATCATTTGGCATCGGTTCGAGGTGTTAGAGATGCGTTGGAGCCGGTAATCAGATTTCGGAGCGAGGTAAGTCTCCTGTTTAACTTTGTGAGGGGAAAACTACCTCGTAGGTGATGTAAGTGCTACTTGTTATGGGAGTTACGTACGTACGAGGTGACTAGAGTCCGTACGTAGCTAAAATCATGCTTATGTCCGGGTAGACTTAGGACTTTTTCATGCGATATTTGTATTACCTGAACTCAACTTGTTAGTTTAATTACCAAAAACTTGTAAATGTAATTTGATTAGAGATTATGTTAGAATGAACCTCATTACCTTGAGGTGTTTGGCGGGATATTTGATCACTAGTAACAGTTATGCTTACTTTATTTTCCTATTCTTGTGTTGCAAACACGTGGTTCGCAATTCAATAAGTTTCTTTTCTTCCTGTGCATCGAGCCGAATGCCTCGGCAGTATATTTGAGATGCATCTATGGTTCACGTCGGTCGACCCTCGGTAGTGTACACATTATTTTGGATCGAGCCGTACGATCTCGGCATAACTCATGCGTAATATCGCTAGGAGCCCGAATAATCATGAGATTTTCCTTTTAGTTGAGACCTGGCATTATATGATATTCCTTATCTGTTTGAGATAGAACTTGATATTTCTTACCTGTTGAGATAGTATATGAGATTTGAGAAATTTATATTGTCATAATGTTGGAGGATTTTTGTTAGTTTCAGTTCTAACCTCATTATTGCTGTTGTATTTCATATTGATTTACAATTTAATATATTAATTCATTGGACCACTAGTAAGTGTTGATATCGACCCCTCGTCACTACTTCTCCGAGGTTAGGCTAGATACTTACTGGGTACGCGTTAATTTACGTACTCATACTACACTTCTGCACTTATTGTGCAGGTATACTTCTGATGGTCATTTGGGCGCAAGGGCGCAACTATTGAGGGGACTTTACGGTGAGCTGCATCCCATGATACAATCCGCAACACACAGAGTTTTCATCATATTCATTTATCTTATCCTGTCTATTTTGTATTCTAGACAGATATTGTATTAGTATTGCACTTTCTAATAGATGCTCATGCACTTGTGATACCGGATTTTGGGATATTCTAGTAAATTTTAATGGTTTTGCTTAAATATTATCACCTTTTTATTTTATATCTTACTAATATCGTATGTATCCATGATTTTCAATGCATTAATTTCTTTATTTAATAAAATTCATGATTTCAAAAGTAATAGAATTAATAAGTAAGTTGATAGTTAACAATTGGCTTGTTTAATGGCGACGTTGGACGCCATCATGACCTATAGTGGGAATTGGGTCGTGACATCTTGGTATCAGAGCTCTAGGTTCACTTGGGTCTCATGAATCATGAACAAGTCTAGTAGAGTATTACGGATCAGTACAGAGACGTCTGTACTTATCTTCGAGAGGCTACTATGCTGTAAGGAGAACTTCCCTTTCTTGATTCCTCATTGTGCGATTTAATGTCATTGAACCTTATGTCTTTATTTCCTTTCTACTCATTTTTATATGACGTTGAACGCTTGTTATCAATTTGGCATCGAGGAGTTGTAGTGGTGCTGCAGATGTGGTGCAAGATGTTTTTCCTTACGTATACATGCAGACTATCATCATTGCCTTATGGATGGGTGTTCTATCATTTTCAGCCAACTGTTAGTATTGCCTATGGTTTCGAGGTTATGCACAGTGTATTATGATGTTCATGCGTTAGTATCGCATAGTGCTGGTGTAGATGGGAGGATGCTTAATTATGTGTCGCGGTAGTGAATGATTTTAGAGGAGGATTATTCAGTTCATGGTTTAGAGGTTCGGAATTTAATCCCAGCGGAGGAGAGGCAGTTGGATTGTGGATGTTCAGGCTTTGGTTGACGTAGTAACAGGATTGGATATTTTTGAACTTTGGTGGAAATATTGTTTGTGTTATGGTGTTGTCGTTCTTGTTTGGACACATTAAGGCTTGTCTGTATGATGGTCTTCATTTGTTTTCCTTTGGGGCGCGGTGTTTTGAAATGGTATCTAAAAAGCGGTTATCGGGGATGATGGTGTGCTGCAACTTCAGATTTCGAATCGGTGTTTCTAGTGTCGACGACTCGAGGAAAATGATCTTAAGGAGGCTTAGAGTTGATGGTAATCTATTTGTTCGGGTGCTACAGAGATGGATCATGATTTAAAACAGCATTGTTGGCAGTGAAGGATGAGAAAGGACATGGAGGATTATGTCTCATGGTGGTTAATTGTTAGCAGATCAAGTACGAGCAACAGAGATCGAGTAGTTGCTTAGGAAGATGGATTAACCAGAATGGGAGTGGAATGTATCATTTGGATTTTTTGTGGTAGGATAGACACATGCTTTGAGAAACTTTAGAGTGATTGGGGTCATGGTTGACAAATGACTAAGCCTGTGTATTTTGTTTGGGGTACTTAGGAAGTTTGAATATGAAGGGAAGAGTTTGCCTGGAAGTAGAGGAACGTGAATGCTTGATCATCATTTTGGGATGCAACATGACTATGAGTTCTAGAACACATTTTTAGATCTTTTGTGGGTGTTAATGGAAATGAACGGACTCTTACAGGTAGTGTGCCAGTGTTAGCTCAGGAGGATTTCCTGATTTCGTGGCGGTTGTAACTGAGGCAATGTCATTGGAAGATGCCGATATGGAATTAAATAGGTGGGTTATCTCCTGTGAGTAGGTTAGCAGTTGCATGATTTCTGATGAAGTTCCTATGAAGGGTTCTACTTTATATCCAGTGTGAGCCATGTACTATAGTGTGGGCTTGGATCGCGTGAAGAAGATGTTGAGACTCCTAGGAGGTTGAATGTGCGTTTGGGGCTGGTAATTTGGAGTATGTCACGACTAGTGCAACAAAAGCTTGTGAGAATTTGGCTGATTAATAGTGTGAGATCATAGTAACTGAGAAAGAGGAGTCATTGTGGGTTCTGGATTTATATGATTGTCATTAAAGCTAAATAAGGGAGCCTACCGTCTATGATTGGGTCACATAGTTATGTGCCTTGCCTTGGCAGATTCAGGTTAAGGATATGTTGGTGGATTAGTTATGACTAAGGGAACAAAATATCCGGGGTAGTTCGAGCAATGAATTTGATGGATGTCTGTGACGTATAACCTTATTAATATGCGAGGTTTGTGGAATGATTTAGATTTTGTACTTCTGATGGATGTGATATACAAGGGAAAGGATTCATCTGGTTGCTTCATTGGACTGCTCATGTGCTAACGGATCACTAGTTATTTGGCTAAATAGTTAGTACTGGATAACGACTCTCAATATGGTCCTAGTGGATTCAAGATTTAAGGTGTGGTGCTTAAGGATTTTCAGGTTTGTTATGTGGCTGAAGATTGGGGTTTTTAGCATATTCTGAAGGGTACTTGGAGTATTCTATGTTATCATCGGGTCCGTGGTGCAGTGTTAGAGAAATGGGAGAAACAGCTTGGGATTCGCAGAAGATCTAATCAGCGCATGTGTATTAGTTGGAGATACTTTTGAGTGCATGAGGGGGGGGGGGGTATAAAATGGCTTATGGATGTTGAAATGATGTGGTCTCATAATTTGGGTCACTTGGGATTAGCGTTGATTGAGGTCCGTTATTTGTTTGAATAGAGGTATTATTTAGAAGGCAAGTCAAGAGTAAATCAGAAGAAGCTAAGTTAATCTAGTAGTGGTTTGGATCAACTAGTTAAGAAAATGATCGATTCCTTCGATGTGGTAAGGCTATATAGGCGATTCGTGGCTGAATGTACGGGCTCAACAACCTTTGTAATCTGATTGATTTGGAGATATTTGATTCTGATGGTTTTGTTATGTGTAAATGGGTCCCGAAAGAATCATGGTGGTTTAAAACACGACTTGAGGTTTACATTTTCTGTAGTTGTGGGAAGTTAGTTATGTGTTGCATTTCTTCTTCTAAGATGAGTTAAGTGAAGGGTTTCTAGCAAGTAAAGTGTTTATTCTACTGGTGGTTCAGGATTTATGATGAGATTCTTGTACTCTTGCATAGCAGCATGGTAGGTGCAGTGAGCGGTATGGCATTGGAACTTGAGGATCAAGGTTGCGATCCAGTTTTGACAGGAATGTCACGAGCTCGGAAGAGCTAGGGAGAGATCTCAGGTGTTCAGAGTATGCTGGCACTATTTTTGTGTCGCCCAAGAATGGTGTTCCATGGAAGAGTCATTGTGTATTGGATCAGAGATTTTTGAATTGCATTACATAATTACTATAGTTGGTAGCCATGGATGTGTAGATTTTTCTACCTGGTGTGGAAGGTTGTGGGAGTATCTCCCATGGGATGACCATATAAGTATGATGTGTCATTATTTATGATCAGTTATGGAGATTCCAGTACTGTCACTGATGGGAGAGTTTATGTCTGTGAGATGCTCTATTCCCTTGGTTGTAGAATATGGAAGTTGTTTCGGATTGGACGGTAGATCGTATTTGTCATGGATAGGGTCATTATGGATCTTTGGAAGGTCATTGACGTATTTTGGGATGACCGAAATCGGCTGTGAGGTAATTGGGTAGGCCTAATGCGAATGTATGTTCTATACCAGATCATATATGCTTATTCGTCATAACATTGCTTATGGATGGGTCTTTGGAGCTGGTGGATGTTATTCCTTCCTTCATTTATTTCAGATGCTACTTTTTTATGCCATGTGGGTTGTGAGACGACATGATTATTCACACGTGTGTTATGATCCTGTGTAGCTTGTGGTGTTATATGACCGAGATGGCCCTCAAGACACAGGTTGTTTATTGCATCTTTGTCATACTTGGCATTTTGTAACGCATGGCATTATCTGTCTCCCCAGGGTTGTGTTTATGCACTTGGCGTGCTTGTGGTCAATATTTGGGAATTTATTGGGTATGAGCATTTTGGCTCGATATATATGTCCTTATTGATTGATATGTGTGGATGGGGTGGCACACCACCACGAGTATGATGTTTAGATCGGGTTGCACGCCGTAACAGTGAGATGTGGAGCACGGTTCCTTAATTATTTCGTGTGTTTTGTTTCTTACCCTTGAGATAGGTTCATAGCTATATGGTTGATTTGAATGCTACCGGGCTGTGTAGTTCTTCACAAGAGTTCATTTTTCCTTATTGGTCATATTCGAGTTGTAGCCTGTTGGTGCATTGATGACATTATATGAGATTTTACACGGTGTTTGAGGTGGCTTATTGCCTGAGTAGCTTGTAATGGGTGAGACGAGGTTGTTGGACTAGAAATAAGTGCAATTGGATTTGTATAATGTATATTAGAGGGAAAATGTCACTAATTAGTTCAGAATGAGGCAATGGTTCTTGTCAAGTGGAGAGACTCCATGAGTTATTGATTTGTAGGTGACTATGAGTTTCTACACATCCCTTTCATCGTTGCAGTATTGCGAGCGTTGGAATGAGGCTTGTATGTGTTATGAGGTATGTTATGGACATCGGGTTGGTGAATTTGCAGCTATTGTGGTTGAAGGATGTTATTATGTGCAAAAGAATTATGCGGTGCATTGTGTGATTTCAGCATGGGTGCATGATCATGTTTTGGTACAGCGTGTTGAAATTGAGGCCGTGTTTGTATGTTAGAATTAGACTTGGTAAAGAATTCCGGATGTTGGAATTTGGTTCTAAGGCTTGTGGTCTAAGGTAGCAGGAAAGACCTTTAGTCTGGCTTGAGCTAATGTGCTCATATGGCTTGTGGTGGCAGGGGTAGGTGCACCAGGTGTTAAACTATGATTTTGGGCAACCCGGGGATGGTTCTTAGCAGGTTTGAGGACGAACGTATGTTTAAGTAGGGGAGAAAGTAACGACCCGACCGGTCATTTTGAGCTCTAGTATGTCGTCCGGTGGTTTGAGACCTTGAGTAGCTTCAATTCACGTAGACTTGCACGCATGGTTGGTTTTTATTTTCGAGAAGTTCGGAGTTGATTTGAAAGAATAATTCTCAATTCGGAAGCTTTAAGTTGAAAGAGTTGACCAAGGTTTCACTTTTGAGTAAACAATCTCGGATCGGAGTTTTGACGGTTTTGTTAGGTCTGGATGGTGATTTTGGACTTAGGCGTATGTCCGAATTTGGATTTAGAGGTCCGTAGGTTGATTTGATGCTTTTTGGCGAAAGTTGAAAGATTGAAGGTCTGGAAGGTTGATAGGTTTGGCCGAGAGTCGACGTTGTTGATATTTGGTCCAGATTGAGATTCCGGGAGGTTTTCATAGGTCCTTTGTGTCATTTGGGACTTGCATGCAAAATTTAAGGTCATTCCGGATTGATTAGGCATGGTTTGACATGGGTTTTAGAAGTTTAAAAGTTCATTAGTTCATTAGGCTTGAATTGATGTACGTTTCATAGTTTTGATGTTGTTTGGTGTGATTTGAGGACTCGAGTAGGTTCGTGTTATGTTTTGGGACTGGTTGGTGTGGTTGGATGGGTCCCCGGGCCCTCGGGTGCGTTTCAGATGAGTTTGAGTAGTGTTGCGCTCTTATTTGATGTTTCAGCGTCGTTTCTTTGGGCATAAAGGGTACCATATTGAGAAAAAGACCTTTGATTTGTGATTAGATTGAACCATTAGATCCGTATCATAATTATGAAACCATAGCAACAAGAATTATCGAATACCGAAGTCATATGAAAGAGTTACGCACATTTCGGTGTGGGGAAACATTGCTGGTTTTTGGTGCGAACTTTTGTTCTTCGCGAACACGAGAGTGGTCCCGTGAACACGAAGAAGGAATTTTGGTTTGACCGGTCAATGCAAAAATTTTCTCTTCGCGAACACGAAGGTGTCCCGCGAAGGCGAAAAACAAAAATCACCTGGGCAGTGCTTTAAATGGGCAGACCGAACATTTTAATATTTTGAGCATATCTTGAGTTCTAGAGCTCCATTTGAGGTGATTTTTGTGGCGTTGTTCTCGTCTCAACAAAGGGTAAATTTATGACCATTATTTTGATATTTTTCCATGATTATTTCCGTTGGTTATTATTTTTATCCGTGTTTGGATTATAAAAACTGAGAATTAGATGATGTTCTGGATATAAACTATATAAGTTATGGGTAATATTTATTTTTGATACTTTTTGGAATCTAGGCACGTGGGCCCGAATGTTGACTTTGTTGACTTTTTGAGCGGAGTTGGGAATTATTATAAATTATTGAATTACGAGTATTGGAGTATATTTTGATTGGTTTGCACATTGTTTGATTAGTTTAAGATTTTTTGGCATCAGTTTGGAGTGTTAGAGAGGCGTTGGAGCTTTTTATCAAATTTCGGAGCAAGGTAAGTCTCCTGTCTAACCTTGTGAGAGGGAAAACTACCCTGTAGGTACTGTATTTGTTATGTGCTATTTGTTATGGGAGTTACGTACGTACGAGGTGACGAGAGTCCATACGTAGCTAAAATCATGCTTATGTCCAGGTAGACACTCATGCACTTGTGACACCGGGTTTTGGAATATTTTAGTAGATGTTAATGGTTTTTCTTAAATATTGTCGCCTTTTATTTTATATCTTACTAATATCATATGTATCCATGATTTTCAATGCATTAATTCCTTTATTTAATAAAATTCCTAATTTAAAAAGAAATAAAATTAATAAGCAAGTTGATAGTTCACTATTGGCTTGCATAACAGCAACGCTGGGCGCCATCACGACCTATAGCGGGAATTGGGTTGTGACAGCAACTTCACACAATTCAATAGAGTACAATTCAAGTCAACAAATACCGAATATGGTCCAAAACCTAGCTACTCATATACGCTCGTAACCTCGTATAAAAGTGGCTCCTAAATCATGAATCAAGTAGCAATCAAGTCACCTATGGGGAGAATTCCCTCTTACAAGGATAGACAAGACACGTACCTCTACCCCGCAACCTCACATCAAACAAAACTTGCTGAGCCATCAAAATTTAACTCCAAATGCTCCAAATCTAGTAATAAATAACTAAATAACATCAAATAAAGCACATGAAAATGTTACGACCCAAAACCACCAATCATTCATAATGGCGCCTAACTCACTTCTAGGAAAGCCAAACATAACAAGAGCAGAATATAATAAGAGAAATAGAGAAATAGTACAAGCCTAATGTCAATAACATAAATGGCTGCGGCAAAGTACAATAATTTTCGCAAAACTAGTAAATAGAGAGTCATGAGCACTAAATAGAAGTACGAATCTGTAATACAAAATGAAATACTGTTTGAGTGTAAATAATGGTACTAAAATAAGAAGAGTCACCTAAAGGCTGTGGTCGAGATGCAGCTCTACCTCGTTTCTCAAAGATGCTCACAGCAACAACTCACAGCTAGTCACAACTCGGTCCAACACCTAATTTTGCACAATTAAGTATAGAGTGTAGTATGAGTACAACCGACTACATGTACTCAGCAAGTATTATAACTATCCTCGGCGAGGTAATAGTAGAAAGAATTATTAATGATACTCGAAAATAACCTGTATAGTTCATGAATCTCACAAGTACATAACACTACTATCAACAATTCATGAATCACGGATAAAGCCTCCTCAGTGCACAAGATAACGTAACATGCTTTGTTTTAGTTAACTAATCCAGCATATAGAGAAGATATGGAAAACAAGGCATGTTTACATTCCTGATCTAGCATATAGAGAAGATATGTGAATGAAACATGTATACAACTATGCAAATTGTAAGTAGAGAAGAAATGCAATAACCACAATACACATTGGCAAGTTTCCTCATACCACATGTACACCATCAAGAAAGAAACATGTGAGGTGACCCTAAGGGGATAGATCCTTATCCACACATTGAACGGACAACTCACGTGCAATATATATGCACTGCACGAATAACTCATGTGCTGACATAACTCAGATCTGCACAGACAACTCACGTGCTACCAACCTAGTCCATATCACACAAAAGCATAAACGAGACTACTTGTACATGAACAATGGATATCGATTTACATATTTATCGACTGATATAAGTGATATGCTAAAGTGTA
Source organism: Nicotiana obtusifolia (assembly GCA_002018475.1). Taxonomy (NCBI): domain Eukaryota; kingdom Viridiplantae; phylum Streptophyta; class Magnoliopsida; order Solanales; family Solanaceae; genus Nicotiana; species Nicotiana obtusifolia. The sequence goes on along the minus strand of MCJB01051630.1, from coordinate 220,399 downwards.
GTCATGTGCGAAGTTTGCTACCACAGTTCTAATCTGGCGATTATGCCACAAGAATAGTTATTAACATGTTTGAACAAGAGATCAACCAACAAATAATCTCCAACATGATTCAACTAGCTCAAAAAGGGAGTACAACATAAGAAACATGATAACATGAAGCTTAGCAATCAATCAAGGTATAATAGTCTAATCACTACCACGAGCATGGATAATATCCCAGTGTACGCACACGGTCTCAATCCCCTCACATGTGCGCCACCTATTGCACGTAGTTGTCACCAATAACTCAGGTAACTAGGGCCTCAACCGAGTTTAGGTAAGATACTTACCTCAAGCAAGCTAAATCAGTACTCTAAATCCCTTCCTGCATGATTCAACCTTCGGACACCCTTGAATCTAGCCAAAATAACTTAATAATATAAATACAAGCCATAGGAAACAAGCCCAAATAATAAAGCTAAGATCTTGTCTCAATTATGCAAAGTAAACCCAAAAATTCAACCATGGGCCCGCACTCCGTAACTTGATAAAACTCAAAAATTTAGAACACTCATTCTAATACGAATCCAAATATATGTATTTCATCCAAATCCGACCCTCAAATAATTAATTTTCATTCTCCAAAACCATAGTCCAAAACCCCCAAAATCCTACCTTTAATTCACCAATCAAGCGTAAAATGAAGGTTGGTATCATGAATAATAAACAAACCCGAGTAAAAAATACTTACCCCAATCCAAATCGTGAAAATCCTCTCCAAAATTGCCCAAATCCGAGATCTAAATCTCAAAATGTGATAAACTAACCAAAACTCTCGAAATAGAGCACTTAAGTTTTTTTTTTTTGTTTAAATAGGTTTCTTTATTGATGTCAATTAGCAAAATTTACATGATCGGAGGGGGACATAAACCTTACCTCCCCAAAAAAGTACATGTACCTTGACTCATAGGTACGAGAGCAATGACAATTGTTAAGGAGGTTTCTCTCTAAATGTACAAAAAGTGTTAATTGTGTCCGACCTAGTTTAAAGTAATGGATATCCATCTTATAAAGTTGGTGGATATTCATCTGTACAAAATCAAAGTGAATTACTTCTAGGTCAGTCGTCCTAGTCATAAGTGTTGCCATGTTTACAAAAAGGTTGGGGAGTGTCTCTAATTCGACTTTCCTAATTATATGTACTGCTGTTTCCATTTGCTTGGTGCTGCATGCTGTGTTGTGGAGGCCATTTGCATTAAGTTGATGTTTCCAGTGATTATTGCTGTTGAGTTTGGCTGCTGCTTTTTCTTTTGGTGATTGGTGACTTGTTTCTTGATGTTGCTGCTGCTGATATTGATAATTGTTTTTGTTGGGATAGCTGTTCTTTGTTTCTGTTGTCTTTCCTGTTTCTGAGCTGCTGGCATTGTTGTTTTTCCTGTTGCATTCGTCCCTTGATGATTTGGTGCTGTGCGTATGAGTGCTTGTGAAATCAGTGAGAAGGGGATCATATGAGGAGTACCAACTGTTTAGAAAAGGTGATTGGTGAAATTGCAATAGATTGAGCGCCAAAGACGCTAATAACACACAAAGCAATTGCGCCAATAACCTTTTCATGTAGTAACAAATGTCCATGAAGCTGATTTCCTGATGATTGTCTTTTGTGTCCCTTTTGACTGCTTTTTGCTTATCCTTTAGTTGTTGTGAGTGCAGAGTTGACCAACCAGGTAGAGGTGCTTTCATTGTCTGTCTGCTTGGTATTTCCAGTGAGCTTGATTGCTGATTATGGTGTAGCTGAATGATGAAGAGAGCTATTGTTTGCATTGTTTTGATCAAAGTTGCTGCTGGGTTGTTTCTGGAGTGTTGTTGACTTCTTTGCTGCTGTGTGTGTTTCCAACTGAAGGTGTGAGTGTTGCTGATTCTGCTGAAACTGTCCTCCATGGGGTGTTCTGATTTTGCTGAAACTCCTGGCAGTTGCTTCCTCAAGGAGAGCTTTTTCAGTGATGTACCGTTATGATTTCCTTGTTGCCATTGTGTGCTGGTGTCAGAATGTACTGCCTATACAATTTTATCACACCTCCAGGTTGAGCATGTAAGCATGCTAATACCACTGGATGGTGCTCTAATATTGTATAGGTAGTATTATCCTTCTCATCAATGTGGCTCTGTGCAAACAATAGTATACATATATGTATCTGATCCAATTTACTCTTGCAGTCTGCATATTTCCATCTGTCTGAGGTGAGTGTAGTTCTGATCAGTGCTTCCTTTTGTTTCACAAGGCATCTTCCTCGAATAGTATGTGATTTCAGTTTATCAATGGTCGACCAAATCAGATCATTCTTCTTCCTTGTATCTATGTTTGTTCCTATCTTCTCCTCCCTTCCAGTGGAATGAGCACATTGTGCTAATACCACCAGCTGGAAGTTTGTCGAAGAGTAGGGTATATGTACATTTCCTGTTCCTTTTGCTATCCTTTGCAAACTTGAGTAAACTACTCCTTATAGGTGTTCCAATCCACTGCTGTCTGGTGCAAATAGTTTGCCAATTCAGTTCATTCGTGGTCCTTGTCGGGGAGTAGAGCATAACTAAGTTTTCATTCCAAGTTCCTGCAAAACAGCAAAGGTTAGTAGCAATCTGTTTCATCCTTCCAAGATGCGCCTTTCCAATATGGCAGTGTTGCCTTCCCAAAATCAGAGAGCATTCAAGTGATCTTGCTGTTCGAGTATGCAGGTTCATCCCTTCATTTGCTGAGTAGAGCATAGCTGCAATCCCTCCAAGAGGTGCCTTTCCAATATGGCAGTGTTGCCTTCCCAAAATCAGAGAGCATCCATCTCCCTGCTGTTTGCTGCCCAGAGCATCCATCTCCCTGCCAGGTTGCTGTTTGCTTTTGTATCTTTGGTGGCATTTATAGCCTTTGAACAGGATGCTGTGAGGCCTCATATGCAATGCCAGGTTGTTTCCAGTTCCACTCTTATTCATCCAAGAGAAGTTCCTGCAAAAGAGAACAACAATTGTTTGAACAGATAGCTGTTTTTCCAGTACCACCAGATTGATTGTCCTTCCCCTTTCCTGTCCTCTGCTATTTGTCAAAGAAGTCTGCAGCAACATGGGTGCAAAACTTGTTTCAGTTGCTGTCAGCAGGAATTGATTTGGTTCATTTGCTGAGTAGAGCATAGCTTCATTCCAAGTTCCTACAAGACAGTGAAGGTTAGTAGCAATCTGTTTCATCCCTCCAAGAGGTGCCTTTCCAATATGGCAGTGTTGCCTTCCCAGGATCAGAGAGCATCCATCTCCCTGCTGTTTGCTTTTGTCGATCAGCTGCTGCCCAGAGGTATTTTTCTGCTTTGCCCTTTTCCTTATGTATCTTTGGTGGCATTTATAGACTTTGAGCAGGATGCTGTGAGGCCTCATATGCAATGCCAGGTTGTTTACAGTTCCATTCTTATTCATCCAAGAGAAGTTCCTGCAAAAGAGAACAACAATTGTTTGTACAGATAGCTGTTTTCCCAGTAGCACCAGATTGATTGTCCTTCCCCTTTCCTGTCCTCTGCTATTTGTCAAAGAAGTCTGCAGCATCATGAGTGCAAACATTGTTTCAGTTGCTATCAGCAGGAACTGATTTGGTATGTTGGAGGCAGCAGGAGGTGTGGTTTGTGCATTGTATGTCATTGCGACTCTATGGTTCCTCCTTTCCAGAATAGCTTTGTTGCTCCAGTCTTGCTGTTTGGTTCTCTTCTGTGATGTTTCAGTGATGTTTTCTTGTTCCTGCACATGAAGCAAATTAATTAGAAAGGGTAGTTGTATCATATTGCATAACATTCTCATTTTATGATTTAAGGATTTTCACTCTTAGGTAGGGGGATTGCAGCTTGTCTGCATTCAAAATTCTTTTCCCAGTAGAGTCAAGTTGATTGAAATGGTGGCATTCAAATCTTCCAAAGTTAAGGGCATGATTAGCAATGTGATCAGCAAGCTTGTTTCCTTCCCTATAAGTGTGTGATATTCTCAGTTCCAGAGAGTCTTTGAGATGAAGAATCTCCTCTATCTGCTCAGCTATACTCCAAGGGGGGTTCCATTTGCAGTTGATTATATTGCTTAAGAGCATGGAATCAGTTTCTAGCCAAATCTTAGTGATGTTATCCGAGTTAGAGTATCTCAACGCTTCTAAGATTGCTAGTGTTTCTGCATCTGTGTTAGTTCCTGGCATGCATTCAGTCCCTAGGGCATATATGAGGTCCCCCTCCTCGTTTCTTACACAGTAACCAATGGAGCTTCTTCCTGGGTTTCCTCTTGATGTTCCATCCGTATTGATCTTTACCCATCCTATTGGTGGTGGCACCCAGGTGACCTTTTTGTATTCCAACTTTGGGGTGTGATTTTCTAGCTTCTGGATAAGGTCTTGCCATTTATGTGGAGCATTGAATCCTGGCTTCCTTGTATGTACCAAATTCTGCAGGGTTGTAGAGATTTGATATATTACTCTGCCAGTTGTGACTGATTCCCCATGTTTGTGACTGTTTCTCCTTTTCCATAATTCCCATATGATGCATGCTGGAATTGCTTGTATTATTGGTTTCAATCTGTTGACTGTTTGTGCTGTCTAGCATCTTATTATGGCTTGATGGAAGGTTAGATTCTCAGTTGGGATTCCTGCTGCTTGCATGAAGTATTTCCAGAATTTACTGGCAGTATTTGATGTGTAGAAGAGATGAGTGATGCTTTCCTCTTTTGGTTCAATGCAACACCAGCATTTTGAGGGGAGTTGGTATCCCCACCTTTTAAGAATGTCATCGAGTGGTATTTTGGCTTTCCAGACTCTCCACATGAAAAATGCAATTTTGAACGGGAGCCCTTTCATCCAAATCTTTTCGTATGCCAGTTTTGGATCCTCCCTTTTCCTTAAGTATTCCCATGCTGATTTGACTGTGAAGTGGCCTTGGTTCTGGAGCATCCAGAAGGGAGTGTCCATCATGTTTGCTTCCCCAGGTGGCTTGATTGAGTTTACAATGTGTTCTACCCATTCCTGAGGCAGGTGAGCTGTGAGTTGTTGAAGATCCCAGTTTTCACTTTGTATCATGTCATTCACATTTTGGATTGTTTCGTCTATGGGAAAATCTGGTGGAGTTAGGAAGTAGAGGGCTCCCAATCTGGTCCAATTGTCATACGAGAAAAGTGAGGATCCCATTTTCAATTGCCAGCCAATTTGGTGCTCAATGATATCTCTGCATTCCAGCATCTTCTTCCAGACCTATGATCCTTTCCTCCATTGGACTGTTACTGCATTATGTGTTTTGCAGTATTTCTGTGACATGTAGGCACTCCATAGGCTAGGTTTTGTTTTAAAGTTCCACCAAAGCTTGCAAAATAAAGCTTTTGACATGTCGTGCAGTGATCTGAAGCCTGCTCCTCCTTCTTGTTGTGGTAGACACAGATTGTCCCAAGATGACCAGTGTCTGCTGGTGCCTCTAGTTGTGCTACTCCAAAAAAATTGGGCAAGTAGCTTATGTATATTGTTGATCACTTGTTTGGGAGGATTTACTGCTGATAGGAGATGTATTGGCATGCTTTGCAGGACATGCTTGATCAAAATGGATCTTCCTCCTTTGGAGAGCAATTTTCCTTTCCATGACTGCAGTCTGTCTTGAATTTTGCTCACAATGGCTTGGTAATAGATGATCTTCTTTCTTGAGTAGAAGATAGGGCAGCCCAGTTATGTGAAAGGGAAGTTCTGCCTTTCAATTCCTGTGATTCTTTCTATTCTTTCTTCTATGGCAGTTGTGACCGAGTGATGCATATAGGTGGCAGATTTATTCTTGTTTATTAGCTGTCCAGAAGCTGCTTCATATGCCTTTAGTGTGTCCATGATCATGTGCAGAGTGTTGGCTTTTGTTGATGAGAAAATGATCATGTCGTCCGCATATGCTAGGTGATTGATTCTCGGACTTCTCCTTGGCATTCCAAAACCTTTGAAGCTTTTTTTCGAGTGCAATGAATTTAAACCTCTGGAGAGTGCTTCTGCAGCAATGATGAAGAGGGTAGGAGATAAAGGGTCTCCTTGCTTGACTCCTCTTGTTGATTTGAAGAAGCCTCTTGGTTGACCATTGACGAGGATTGAATACTAATTGTTGTTTAGTATGTCCATGATCATACCTATGAAGGTTTCATCAAAGCCCATTTTCCTGAAGACCTTTGCTATATACAACCAAGATACTTTTTCGAAAGCCTTGGTCATGTCCAATTTGATGATCACATTTGGTCCTGCCTTGAGTCTTTTCCCTATTTCAGCAATGATTTTCTGTGCCAGGATGACATTCTCCACTATTGTTCTGCCTTTCACAAAGCCCGATTGTTCCTGTGAGATTAGGGATGGAAGGATGGGCAGCAATCTTTCATGTAAGATTCTTGAGAAGACCTTGTTGATGAAGTTGCTCAGGCTTATTGGCCTTAGATCCGAGAAGGTTTCTATTTCTTTCTTCTTTGGGATCAAGATCAGGTTTGTGTGTGTTATGCACTTCGGGAGTGATCTGCCTGAGAAGAAAGCCGAGACCATATTTTGAATGTCCTCTCCGATTATTTCCCAACATGACTGAAAGAATTCTCCCGTGAATCCATCTGGTCCTCCTGCACTGTCTTTATTTAGGCTAAAGATTGCATTTTTTGTTTCTTCAAGGGTAGGAATTCTGTTGAGTTCCTCATTCTGCTGTGGGGTTATTATCTGTTGGATGTTGGCCAGAATGCTGAAGTCTGTGGGTGTGTTCTGTTCCGTGAATTGATCTTTGTAGAAAGAGATGGCTTCTTCCACTATCTGTTCCTGTTCTTCCAACCAGATGCCAGCCTTGCTCTTGATTCTTTTTAGTTGGAGTCTCTTCCTTTTGCCATTGACATGGTTGTGGAAGAATTTAGTGTTTCTGTCTCCATCTTTGAACCAGGACATCCCAGCTTTGTGTTTCCAAAACTGTTCTTCTATTGCCAGGTGTTTTATCAGTTGTGCTTGTACTCTTTGTAGCCTTTCTCTGTTTTCTGCCGTTGGTCTCTCTTCAAATTGCTTTTTGTGCACTAATACCACCTCCTCCATGCTGGCTATAATCATGAAAATCTCTCCAAAGGTGACTTTGCTCCAGTTGGTTAAGGCTTTTTTGAGCTTCTTTATTTTATGATTGAAAATGATGAATGGATCTCCTTGGAAGTCTGCTTTCCAGCTTTCTTTGACTAAAGCTTTGAAAGTTTCATGCTTGGTCTAGAAATTGAGGAACTTGAAAGGCTTTTTGATCTTTATTGGTTCCTGATCAAAGTATATTAGCAGGGGACTGTGATCTGATCCAATTTTGCTAAGGTGGGTGATCTCTATTGTTGGAAAGTCATGTTGCAACGGTTGATTTGCTAGACATCTATCTAGCCTTTTGAAAATGCATTCCTCGTCTGCTCTGCCATTCCACCAGGTGAAGATACTTCCCTTGAAGCCTAAGTCTGTCAGACAGCTGATGTTTATACAGTGATTGAAGTCATCAACTTCATTGAAAGGTACTGGGAGGCCACCATACTTCTCTTCCTAGTCGCATATGACATTGAAATCTCCTCCAATTAACCATGGGCAGGTGATTGTTTGTGATAAATCATATATTGAGTCCCACAGTTCAATTCTTTCTTTTGGCGTGCACTTAGCATAGACTAAAGTGAGGATAAGTTCCTCATTTGTCCCTGTGTGTATCAGCTGCAGAGTGAGTTGCTGAGTTGTGTCAGTGAGCACTGTGACATTGTATGCATCTTCCAGAAAAGCCCATATTTTGTTTGACACATTTGCAAAGGCTTGCGTCATGCCAATTCTTCTCTTGTATTGCTCGAGCTTCTTGAATTGTTGTTTTGGTTCCATGATACCGATGAATTCAAATTGATGCTTGTTATTGAGTGTGATCAGTCTTTCGAAAGCTTGCATTGTTTTGACTGACCTTATGTTCCAGATGATTGCTTTCATTGTTTTTGATTTAGATAGGCAGGTGTTTTTTTGGAAAGTATCATCTTTGAGGCAGAATCACTGTTGTCTTTTGATTGCTTTTTTTGGTGTTTCGCTTTGCTGTTTGATTTATTTGCTTGGACTGGTGATATGTCCCCTTGTCTTGCTACATTCCTGAAATTCTGTGAGCTGTCTTCATCATCCAAATCCCTTCCTATGGTGTCTGCCGAGTTGCTTTGGATGTTAAGTGATGCTGGTATGCCTTTGGGCTTAAAGATTTCTTGCAATTGGGCTCTTAAAGAGCCTGTTTTTATGTTTATGTCTTGGCATGTGATTGATAGCTGCTGGTTGTTGCGAGGCTGTTGTTTGTCATGTTCATTTGTATCCTCCTTCTCTTCCTGTATTCCGTCTGGTAGTTCCCCATCTTCTGAGTTTTCTTCCAATTGTTCTGCCCATAGTTTCCCTGTGATTTGTTTCAACTGGTTTGCTGATCCTTCTTCTGCCTGGTTTCTCTCTTCTGCCTTGTCTTTGTTTAGAGAGTTCTGCTTTTTCCTTGTTGGGATTGGTTGCTGCCTGTTGTTAAGTGACTGCAAGTGTTTGCTTTGTTGTTGTAGAGTGTTTGTGTCCTTAAAGTTGTCATGAAATCTTTCCCGGACCCATTGAGAGGTTGATTCCTCTATTCTTTCTCCTGTGCTGCTTGTGCCTTCCGTGACTTCAACTGGTACATTGCTTTGGTTCACTTTTCTGTTGCTGGTTTCTGCTGATTCCAATGATGTGTTTCTGCTGTTTTTATTGTTCCTTGCATCTTGTCTGTGTTGTGAACTTCTCCCACAGCAGTTGTAATTCTTGCATTGTCTGGATTGCAAAAGTTTCCTGGGGCAGCATTGTTCTTTGAAGTTGAAGCCTCGGTGTGTTCAGCTGCTTGTTGCTCCATGTTCAGGTTTCTTTCTTCTTTGCTTGATTTCTGCTCCAGCATATTATATTCCAAAGTGCGCATTGTTCTGTTTTTTCCTCTGCTAGCCAAAGGGGCTGCATGAGGTGTGTTAACTGCTTCCTGATTTTCTTTTCTGCTACCCATCATTGCCATACTATTGTCCAGGTTTTCAGAGTCGAGCACATCCAACTCTTGTACAATCTGAAATTGTCCCATAGCAGCTGCTACATTTGTATTGCCTGGATTTTGAAAGTTTCCTGGGGCAGCTTTGTTCAGCAGCGATGCATCAGTGTGTACAACTACTTGTTCCATGTTCAGCTTCCCATCTTTTTGGTCTGTTCTCTGTTTCAGCTTGGTGAGTTCTTTTGTGTCCATATTGTGCCTTGCTCTGTTTATTGTTCTGCTGTCTGCTGTGTGAGTTGCAATTGTGTTGGCTGTTTCCTGATTTCCTTCTCTGCTACTCATCATTGCTCTGTTTAAGTGATTCTGCTCAGTGATATCCTTTGCGATCGCGGGACCTACTTCACGATCGCAAAGCATAACCTAACGTTGCCTCAAAAAAACCCTACACGAACGCGAGTTCCTGGTCGCGAACGCAAATCCTGCCACCACTGTGCCTACGCGAATGTGTTTCGTCATGCGCGATCGCGAAGGCTAAAATCCTGACGCTCCATCCGCCCTTCCCTTCTATGTGAACGGAGACTCCCTGCTCGTAATCGCGAAGGCCACTGCCCCATGCTCCACAAATGCGGTCACTTCATTGCGAACATGGAGAACCAACCTCGCCTGACACCAAAATGCTCTCCGCGATTGTGGTACACCATCCTCGATTGCGAAGCACACCCAAACATTAGAAAACCAGTAGTTGCAAAAAGAAGGAAATGTCACACCCCAACCTTGGGAGGTGCGACCGGCACATGATGCTCATGAATCTGGGCCGACTAGGCCTCCCAATATGGTACCAAAATTAAATAAGTGTTTCATAATTGACTGTGGAAGAAACCTTAACATTGAATATATATATCTATATCCACTGTCAACTGAGTCATAACAATATTTACATATATCTGGAAACTAGTCTAGAAGACTCTAGGAGTACTATGACACATAACTTGGTCGCGACAGGGCCCCACCGTATCCAAAATGACTGGAACATATACTTCAGTACCTATTGACTTCTGTACAGTTACTCCGGAGGAAGGGAGTGCGATAACCAACCGCTGAAACGTGCACCCTACTGAGGAGGGACTTCACCATGTCTATCTGTACCTTTTTGAAGAATTATCTATGCTTCCTGAATTCTTAGGCTTCTTTGGTGATTATCTCTGCCTCCAAGGAATCTCCAAAATCAGTATGACAAGAAGACAGAGGATGCGGTGATGATCACCAGATCCTTTACGTTAAATTCTCCTAGGTTCGCTTTTGATTTAACCTTGAATCATTTAGGAGTTCTTAGAGGGGTTTAAGGGTGTTTTGGGTGAGCTAATACTGGAGATATCGTATAGAATAGAGGAGAAGAAAGTTGCACTACCTTTTTATATCAACTCTAGAAATTCCATCGCCCCAAGTGCCAAACGGATCGCCCCATACCGGCCACTGTGCCCGGTGAGGCTGCTGGCGCAATTTGATCAAATGTAATCACCTCTTTGTCCTCATAACGTGTCACCAGCCTATTGGTTGTGCCAAAACCTCATTATTCTTCAACTTCATATGTGGGGGGGGGGGAGTGTGAGGTATAACATCATCCCCCCTTTAGAACATTCATCTTCGAATGTTGAATCGTAGTCACCCTTGCAAAATTCTCCGACCATCTTGGATTGTGCCTGCTATAGTAGTCTCAACGTTGTCTCGCGTAGTATGGAACAAATGAGGGTACCTGGATTTCATATCTTCTTCAGCTTCCCAGGTCTTTTCTTCTATGTTATTGTTCCTCGAAAGTACTTTAACTGAATCTACCTCTTTTGTTCGCAACTTACGAACTTGAAGATCTAGGTTAGCCACTGGAATTTCTTCATAAGATAAGTTCTCTATTACTTGGATATCTTCAATAGGGGTAATACGAGATGAATCACTGAAGCACTTTTAAAGCATGGACACATTGAATACCGGATACACTGCTTCTAATTCTAGGAGCAACTCAAGCTTATAAGCAACTTGACCGGTTCTCTGAATAATTTGATATAGTTGAATATACTAGGGGCTGAGTTTGCCTTTCTTGCCAACCCTCATCACACCTTTATAGATGATACCTTTAAGAATACCCAGTCTCCCATAGTGAACTCTAAATCCCGACACTGGTTTATCCAAGTAAGATTTTTGCCTGCCTTGAGCGATAAATAATCGACCTCGAATCATTCTCACCTTTTCTACAGCCTGTTGCACCAACTCAGGAGCCAATAACCTTGTCTCTCCCACTTCGAATAGTCAATAGGGGATCTTCTCTTTCGTTATGGTTCCATCTGAATGCTAGCATGAGAGCTGTTGTTGTAAGGAAATGCGATGAGTGGCAGATGGTCTTCCTAACTTCCCTTGAATTCTAGTACACAAGCTAGTAACATGTCCTTGTGCATCAGAATAGTACGCTCGGCTTGGTTATCCGTTTGTGGATAGAAAGTTGCGCTAAGGCTGATTCTTATACCTAAACTCTCATTGAAAGATCTCCAGAAGTTAGCTGTAAACTGAGAACCTCTGTCTGAGATAATAGATATTGGAACTTCATGAAGTTAAACTATTTCTTTGATATAGCATTTAGCATAATCTCCGGCCAAAAAGGTGGTCCTTATAGGTAGGAAATTAGCTGACTTGGTACGTCTATCCACAATAGCCTATATGTAATCAAACTTTTGGTGAGAAAGTGGTAATTCAGTAACAAAGTTCATATTGAATATCTTCCATTTCCAGGTCGGGATTTCCATAGTTTGAAGCAATCCTCCTAGCTTCTGATGTTCAACCTTAACTTGTTGGAAATTTGGGCACTGAGTGAAATATTCGGCAATGTTCCTCTTTATGTTGTTCCACCAGTATAACTGTCAAAGATCATGATACATCTTGGTTGATCCCGGATGAATAGAATACCATGACTGGTGAATTTCCTCCAGAATTTGTCCTCGGAGTCCCCCGACATCGGGCACACACAACCAGCCCTTATATCTGAGGAATCCGTCCTCGGATAACTTGAACATCGCTTTTTCTGAAAGGGAATGTTTTCTCTTATTTTCACCAGGGCTGGATCGTCAAATTGTCGTGCCATTACTTCAGCCACTAACGAGGATCCGACAGTATCTCGAACTATGGCCCCTCCGCCACTGGTGTCAAATAATCATACACTTAAATTAGCCAGCCGCTATAGGTCTTTAGTCATCTCCCATTTATAATTTTCCACATGTAGTAGACTGCCCATAGTGTTTCGACTTAATGTGTCATCCACGACATTTGCCTTCTCAGGGTGGTATAGAATATCAACATCATAATCCTTTAACAATTCGAGCCACCTCCGCTATCTTAAATTTAATTATTTTTGCTTGAATATGTATTTCAAGATCTTGTGATCTGTAAATATGTCAATTTGAACTCCATACAAATAATGACGCCATATTTTTAGAGCGAAAATAACTGTCGCTAACTCCAAGTTACGAGTCAGGTAATTTTGCGTATGCTTTCTTAGTTGCCTTGAAGCATAGGGAATAAATATGCCGTGTTGCATCAAACCACTGCCCAATCCCGCTATAGAAGCATCACAATATATAACATAACCCTCTAGTCCTTCAGGAACAACTAGAACTGGTGTTGAGATTAGCCAATTCTTTAACTCTTGAAAGCTCTTTTCACAAGTATCGGTCCACTGGAATTTAACTACCTTATGCTTCAACTTTGTTAATGGAGCATCAATGGATAAGCTAAGCCCAAGAATCTACATATCTCCGTAGGAGTTGTGGACCTTGGCCAATTCTTAACTGCTTCAATCTTTTGACTATCAACTTTGATGCCCTCATCAAATACTATATGCCCAAGAAGCCATTGAGTTCAACAAGAACTCACATTTGGAAAACTTAGCATGCATATTAGGCTCTCGGAGTGTCCGTAATACCGTTCGTAAATGCTCCGTGTGCTCTGATCTGCTTCTGATAGAGAATACACCAAAATATCATCTATGAACACGATCACAAAGATATCCAAAAATGGTTTGAACACCCAATTCATCAGATCCATAAAAGCCACCGGTGCATTCGTTAGGCCAAAAGACATAACAAGGAACTCGTAATGCCTGTATCGGGTCCAAAAGGCTATTTTCAAAATGTCTTCGTCTTTAACTCTTAATTGATGATACCCAGATCCGAGGTCAATCTTTGAAAAATACCTAGAACCTTGCAATTGGTCAAACATGTCACCAATCCCGGGAAGTAGATACTTGTTCTTAATAGTCACCTTATTTAGCTGTCAGTAATCAATATACATCCTCAATGAACCATCTTTCTTATGAACAAATAACAGTGGTGCACACTATGGGAAAGTGCTAGGTCGGATGAAGGCCTTATCTAGAAGATCCTTCAACTGAACTTTCAGTTCCTTCAACTCAATAAGAGCCATCATGTTCGGAGGGATAGATATCGTTTGCGTATCGAGAAGCACATCGATTGAAAACCCGATCTCTCTCTCTTTCTCTCCCCCTTTCTCCCTCGGGAGGGATACCCGAGAGCTCATCAGGAAATACATTGGAAAATTCGTTAACAACCGGGACCGACCAAAGGGCTGGAGGCTTTGCCTCTACACTTGCACTCGCGCTAGATGATAAATACATCCTTTCAAAATCATGCTTTGGGCCTTAAGGTATGAAATTAACTTCCCTCTAGGTGCTGCAACATCAACCTTCCATTCAATAACAGACTCTCCTGGAAAGATAAAGCGAATGACTTTCTTCCAACAATCTACTTAGTATAACAAAAAGCTAGCCAATTTATCCCTATAATAATATCAAATTCTACCAATTCTATTTCATTCAAATAAGCTAAGGTATGATTATCACAAATCATCACATCGCAACCTCGATGTGTCCGCCTAACTATCACGGTGTCACTTGCGGGCGTAGACACTTTAAATGGCTGACATAACAATTTAGGTTCTTTACCATTACCGGCAACAAATGGAGTAATATACGACAAGGCAGAACCTGGATCTATCAAAGCATACACATTAATAGAGAATTTCGATAGTATACCTGTAACCACATTCGGGGATGACTCTAGGTCCTATAGACATGATAATGCATAAATGCAACTCTATTGCCCACCTGGGCTAGACACTCCACCTCTACCTCTATCTCTTCAAACCGATGGTTGCATACCTTGATCATGGGGACGTATAGATGAAGAAGAAGCTGTTACCGATTCTGTTGGTCGCATCATACTGCTCCCACCTCTCACTGAGCAAAAATGCATGATGCGGCCAGGTTTCCCACACGAATAATATAAATTCGAACTTTGGCTTCTTAAACATCAGCCACAATACAACATTGGGGGTACCATCTTATTAGAGTCTCCACTGTACCATGAGCTCTATCCTTCGGAATTTTGAACCTAACCAGATAAGTGGTCTAATCATAATATTGGCCTTGGAACTGTCATGGTGCGCTAGTCGCCGAATAAGATAGATGCCGAGGAAACGGAGGTTTAAACCCACCTTGAGATTCCTTCGTATCACATGTGACCGGGATTTCTTATGTTGGCCGCGATCATGCTCTCGAGCGGCTCACTGCTGCTTCTTTCGATCTTCCAAGTTTGTGCATAGGCTTGAATACGAGCAATATCCATGTTCGGATTCAGAGAAGTGGTACACTCATTAATCAAATGTGGTCCCAGACCACCCACAAGTTGATGTACTCTATCACTCATCTCAGCCACAACTAAAGGGGAATATCTAGCCAAGGAGTAAAACTGCATACTATACTCTCGAACACTCATATTGCCTTTATCCAACCATAAGAACTTATCTTTCCTGGCTCGGCAGAGCTTAACAGGCAAATATTTCAGCAAAAATTTCCTCAGAAAACTCCCTCCATCTTGCTGGTGGGGCAATAGGTCCTCTGGATTGTTCCCAAGTTTCATACCAAGTGACAACAACATCCCACAATCTATAAGAAGCAAGCTCTATGAACTCGGTATAAGTGGAATGCATAACTCGTAAAGTCCACTGCATCTGATCTAAAAAGTAGTTAGGATCCTCATTTGGATTTGTTCCTGTGAATACCGGGGGGTCTAGATTGATAAAATCCCGAACCCTCGTGCTAACCGCTCTATCTGAGGTGCCATGGGTCTAAAGCTGGGTCTGAGAGGCTACTAACCGAGTTAACAACTGAACAACACTTCTCATATCTAAATCCTGATCTATAGAAACCAGGGGAGGAATCGGGGGTTCATTAGTTTCTCTATGCCATTCCGAAGGTAGTGGTGTTGTCCCCGAAACCTGCGTATCAGCCTCATCATGAGGTTCACGTTGATCTATATAGGAAGGTGGCACCTGACTGGCACGCTCCCCTCCCTCATCATCTATGCTCTGAATGACAGCCTATCGTCTCGTAGTAGGCATCTCTATGAACATAAACAACATGACTATTACAAGTGAACGCTTATGACTCAGCTCTATTACACGATCTAGATCAAAAGGAAAGGTATCCAAACTAAATATCCTGTAGCCTCCTATTTATAAGTATGGTGCACGTCATACCCATAAATGACTCTACTAGATATGGCTTGCAGACTCCATAGGACAAACCTGCTCATATACCAAGTCTATCACACCCTAACTTTGGGAGGTGTGACTAGCACACGATGGCCTAAGGCCTGTGCGAACCAACGTCAACACTTAAATCTTTCATCATGAATCTAGGCCGACTAGGCCTCCCAGTATGGTACCAAAATTAATAAATGTTCATAATTGACCGTGGAAGAAACCTTAACATTGAATATATAAATACATGTACATCAGTTTTCAATAAATTCATAACAATATTTACATACATTTTGACACTAGTCTACAAGCCTCTAGGAGTACTATGACACATAACTTGGTCAGGACAGGGCCTCACCATACCCAAAATGACTGTAACATATACTTCAGTACCTATTGGCTTCTGTACAGTTACTCTAGAGGAGTGGAGTGATACAACCAACCGATGAAACATGCACCCTACTGGGGAGGGAGTTCACCAGGTCTATCCATACCTTTTTGAAGAATTAACTACGCTTCCTGAATTTCTTACGCTTCTATGGTGATTATCTCCGCCTCCATGGAATCTCCAAAATTAATATGACAAGAAGATAGAGGATGCAGTGATGATCTCAAGATCCTTTATGCTAAATCCTGCTAGGTTTGCTTTTGATTTAAACTTGAATCATTTAGGAGTTCTTAGAGGGGTTTAAGAGCGTTTTGGGTGAGCTAAAGCTGGCGATATCTTCTAGAATTAAGGAGAAGAAAGCTGCATTGCCTTTTTATATTAAGTCTATAAATTCCACCACCCCAAGTGCCAAATAGGTCGCACCGCTTCGGGCACTACGCTCGATGGGGCAGCTAGCACAATTTGATCAAATGTAATAACCTCTTTGTCCTTATAACATGTCGCCGGCCAATTGGTTGTGCCAAAACCTCATTAATCTTCAACTTCATATGTGGGTGGGGAGGGGGGGAGGGAAAAGTGTGGGGTGTAACAGGAAAATGGTCTGAAACCCATCTGAAACACACTTGGGGCCCTCAGGACCCCATACAATCATACCAGCCAATCCCAAAACATAACAAGGACCTACCAAAGGCCTCAAATCCCACCAAACAACATCAAAACCATGAATCGCACCTCAATTCAAGCCTAAGGAACTAATCTAAATTTTCAAATTCAAAACTTACGTCGAACATGCATAAGCAACTCGGAATGACATCAAAGTTTGCATGCAAGTCCCAAATGACATAAGGGACCTATTCTAACTTTAGGAACCACAGTATGATCCCGATATTATAAAATCCAACTCTCGTCAAACCTATCAATCTTACATTCAACTTTCCAACTTTCGCCAAATAGAACCAAATCAACCTAGGAACCTCCAAATTCAAACCCGAACGTACATCTAAGTCCAAAATCACAATACAAACCTATTAGACCATCAAAACACCATTCCGGGGTTGACTACACAAAAATTAAACTCCGGTCAACTCTTACAATTTAAGCCTCCAAACAAGGGACTAAATGTCCCAATTTAATCCAAAAACTCACCCAAAACCAAACCAACCACCCTGGAATGTCACATAACGACAAATACACATAGGAAAAACATCAATTAGGGGAAACGAGGCTAAAATACTCAGACCGGCCAGGTCATTACATTCTCCCCCTCTTAAACTATTGTTCGTCCTCAAACGAGTAGGTCTCAAAAAGGTGAGGATATTTGCTCTTCATCTCTTGCTCGGTCTCCCAAGTGAGTAGGTCTCAAAAAGGTGAGGATATTTGCTCCGCATCTCTTGCTCGGTCTCCCAAGTAGCCTCCTTGACATGACCTATCCATTGAACCTTCATCGATGCTATATACTTCGACCTTAATTTTTGAACCTGCCCATCCAAAATGTCCACCGACTCCACATCATAAGTCAAATCCTTGTCCAACTGCACCGTCCTAAAGTCAAATACATGTGACGGATCCCATGACCCCCCCAAAATGAATGACACATGCACGTAATATGTCTTCCAAAATATGAGTAGTACGCTCGGACTGTCCGTCTGTCTGGGAATGAAATGTCATACCCAGCTCAACCTGTATGCCAAACTCATGTTGCACCGCTGTCCAAAAATGTGATGTGAATTGAGTGCCTCGATTCGAGATAATAGACACGAGCACACCATGAAGGCGAACAATCTCATAAAGATAAATCCAAGCTAGGAACTCTGAAGAGTAGGTAGTCATGACTGGAATAAAGTGTGCAAACATAGTCAGTCTGTCCACAATGACCCACACTGCATCAAATCTCCTCAAATCCATGGAAGCCCAACTACAAAATCCATACTGATGCGCTCTTACTTCTACTTTGGAATATCTAGCCTCGGAAGCAAACCACTCAATTTTGATGCTCATACTTCACTTGCCAACAGTTCAAACACCGAGCAACATACTCAACAATATCCTTCTTTATCCTCCGCCACCAATAGTGATGCCTCAAAACCCAGTACATCGTCGTGACACCTGGATGGATGGAATACCGCAAACTATAGGCCTCCTCAAGGATCAACTCTCGCAACCCATCCACATTCGGAACACAGATCCGACCCTGTAGCCTCAATACCCTATCATCACCAATAGTAACCTCTTTAGCACCATCGTGCTGCACCATGTACCTTCGGACAAACAAGTGGGGATCATCATATTGGCGCGCCTTGATGCGCTCAAATAGGGACGACCGTGATACAACACAAGTGAGAACCCTGCTAGGCTCTGATATATCCAACCTCATGAACCTGTTGGCAAAAGCCTGAACATCCAAAGCTAATGGTCTCTACCCTGATGGGATAAAAGAAAGACTACCCATGCCCTCCGCTTTCCTTCTCAATGCATCAGCCACCATATTGGCCTTCCTTGGATGAAAAAGAATGGTGATATCATAGTCCTTTAGTAGCGCTAACCACCTCATCTGCCTCAAATTTAGATCCTTTTGTTTGAATAAGTTCTAGAGACTCCTATGATCCATGAATACCTCACAAGACACGCAATAAAGAAAATGCCTCCAAATCTTGAGCGCGTGTACAATGGCTGCCAACTCCAAATTGTGTACTAGGTAATGTTCTCATGGGGCTTCAACTGCCGTGAAACATATGCAATCACCCTACCATCCTGCATCAACAAACATCCAATGCCGACCCATGAAGCATCACAATAGACTGTATAAGAACCTGATCCCAAAGGCAAAACCAGAACTTGAGCTATGTGAGGGCAATCTTGAGCTATTGAAAGATCTCCTCACACTCATCAGACCACTTGAATGAGGCATCCTTCCACATCAATATAGTCAATGGGGTTGCTATGGATGAAAACCCCTCCATAAAATAGCGATAATACCCAGCCAACACAAGGAAACTTCGAATCTTTGTAGCAGTAGACAATCTGGGCCAACTCTGAACTGCCTTAATCTTTTTTGGATCCACCTTAATCTCCTCACTAGCTTCCACGTGACCCAAGAATGCCATCGAGTCTAATCAAAACTCACACATAGAGAATTTAGCATATAGCTTCTTCCCCCATAAAGTCTGGAGCACGATCCTCAAGTGCTGCTCATGCTCCTCCTGGCTGCGAGAATAGGCCAATATTTTATCAATGAAAACTATGATGAAGGAATCCAAATAAAGCTGAAATATGTTGTTCATCAAGTGTATGAAAGCTGCTGGGGCATTAATCAGCTGAAAAGACATCACTAAGAACTCATAGTGCCCATAACGGGTCCTGAAATCTGTCTTGGGAATATCTGAAGCCCTGATCTTCAATTGATGGTACCTCGATCTCAAGTCAATCTTCGAGAATACTCTAGCACCCTGAAGCTGATCAAATAAATCATTAATACGTAGTAGTGGGTACTTGTTCTTGATAGTAACCTTGTTTAACTACCTATAGTCAATGCACATTCTTATAGAACCATCTTTCTTCTTCACAAATAGTACCCCCGGGTGCTCCCCAAGGTGACACAAGGCCTGATGAAACCCTTTTCAAGCAATTCGTGTAATTGTTCCTTCAACTCCACTACTGTCATGCCATATAGTGGAATAGAGATGGATTGAGTGTCCGACACCAAATCAATACAAAATTAATATCCCTATCGGGTGGCATGTACGACAGGTCTGCAGGAAACACATCTGAGAACTCCCTCACTACTAGAATTGACTCAACAGTTGGAGTATCAGCACTAACATCTCTCACAGAAGCCAAATATGCCAAACATCCCTTCTCAAACATTTCCACTCAACCCTAGGCAACCCGTCATTAGTAACGTCACGGTCTTAGCGTGACAATCAAGAATAGCATGGTACGGAGATAGCCAATCATACCCAAAATTACCTCAAAATCAACCATGCTTAGCAATAAAAGATCAACTCTAGTCTCATACCCCCCAGTGGTAACCACACACGACCAATATACACGATCCACCACAATGGAATCATCCATTGACGTAGATACATGAACATGCATATTTAAAGAATCATGAGACATATCCAAATAACGAGCAAAATAGGATGACACATAATAGTAAGTGGAACCAGGGTCAAATAACACTGAAGCATCCCTGTGGCACACTAAAACAATACCTGTGATCACGGTATTGAAAGTAACTGCCTCTGGCCTGATTAGAAATGCATAGTAATGGGCCCGTCCACCTCTTGACTGACCTCCTCCTCTAGGGCGAGTTCTAGCTGACTAAGCCCCACCCCTAGATGGCTGTGTGGGTGGTTTAGCTACTGGTGTTAGAACCATAGGTTGCGTGCTCTGCTGTGGTGCACTACTCAGAAGTCCGGGCAATCCCTCTTGAAATGACTCAAGTCTCCACACTCGAAACAACCCCTCCTCTTATGAGTCTGCTAAATATATGACTTGCCATGATAACTCGAATTACTCCCTGAGGAACCCTGAGCAAATGAGGCATGGTAAGAATTTTGTGCCAGTAGTGCACTGAATGATGACTGAATTGGGCGAGCACTGTAAGAGCTGTGGATAATTGATGAACCACGAGGAATCTAACGAGCTACTTGAGCAGGCCTAAGAGGACGACCTCTGTTGTGATATGAGTAGCAACTAGACGAGGCACTACCAAAACCACCTGAACCGCGGGGCCTCTTGGCCTCCCACTCCTCCCTCTCAAGCCTGCGAACATGCTCCAAACATCTATCAATATCGACAACCTGTACAAACCTAGCATCCATCTCGGACTCTCGAGCCATACCATACCAAAGACCATAGTTGAGGCCATCAATGAACCTCCTGATCCTCTCCATCACAGTAGGTACCAAAAATACTGCATGATGTGCCAACTCCGTGAACCTCATCTTGTACTAAGTCACAGTTATGTCCTCCTGGAGTAGATGCTCAAACTCCCTATGCAACTCCTCTATGCGAGTCTGTGGGGACAAACTTCTCTAAGAAGAGAACTGAAAATTGATGGCATGTAAGTGGTTCTGCACCAGTTGTCCTGCCTGACTCATAGGTCTGCCACAACCAGTAGACTAGACCTGTGAGCTGAAAAGTAGTGAAGTCGACTCTATTGGAGTCCACAAGCTCGTTGTATGAAGAATTCGATTACACTGATCAAGAAAAACCTGAGCATTGCCGACTCTCCTCCACTGACTGGGGAGTACGAAGTCTCTAAAATTGCTCCAACCTCTTCTGCTCCTCATTAGTCAAAGTTGGCCCAGCCTCGGCCCAAGTAGCATCAATTGGCTAAACTAGCAAAACCCCTGGTGTTTGATAACCCTAAGTTAGCTGCTTTAGTGTACGGGCAGTGGGAGTCTTGGCTCCTCCCCCAACCTGAGAGGTAGCTAGTGCAACTAGTATCATGCCCGCCTAAGCCAGGCTCGTGCACAAGCTCAAAATCTGGACCAAGGTCTCCTGAAGACTAGGCATATCAACAGGTACTTCCGGTGTCTGAGTTGGCCCCACTAGCTACACAGTATCCGGCATCTGCTCCTCTACTGGAGCAAATGTTGGCTCCACAGGTGCTGCTCTAACTGTAGCACGAACCCCACCTCGGCCTCTCGCGGCCCTGATTGGAGGCATTGGTTCATGTCCATCTGATATGGCTAAACGTGTGCTCGCCATCTCTAAGAGATTAGAAGAGTAAAGGTTCAAACTTCGAAAATAACTAATATGCACAACCAGAATGCAAGAAAATGAAATTTTCCTAAGCGTTCGGTAGCCTCTCAAAGATAAGTACAGACGTCTCCGTACCAATTGACAAGACTTTACTAAAGTTGCTCATGAACTGTAGAACCTATGAACCTAGGGCTTTGATACCAACTTGTCACGATCCAAAACCACCAACCGATCGTGATGGTGCCTAAATCACTTGCTAGGCAAGCCCAAGCATAAGAAGAGCGGAATATAGTAATAGAAATAACACAAGTCTAATGCCTAATAACATAAATCATTGCATCGAAATACAGTAATCCCCCCATAACTGGTAAATACTGAGTCATGAGCTCTAAATAGATGTACGAATCTGTAATACAAAATGAAATAATGTTTGAATGTAAATAACAGTACTAAAATGAGAAGAGTTGCCTAAGGCTGCGGTCGGGATGCAGCTCTACCTTGTCTCTCGAAGATGCTCACAACAAAAACTCACAGCTATCCTCAACTCAATCCAACAGTTAAATCTGCATAATTAAGTGTAGAGTGTAGTATGAGTACAACTGACCCCATGTACTCAGCAAATATCAAAACTAACCTCGGCGAGGTAATAGTGGAAATAATTATTAATGATACTCGCAAATAACCTGTATAGTTCATGAATCTCACAAGTACATAAAACTACTATCAACAATTAATGAATCATGGATAAAGCCTCCTCGGTGCACAAGATAACATAACATGCTTTGTTTCAGTAAACTAATCTAGCATATAGAGAAGATATGCAAAACAAGGCATGTTTACATTCCTGATCTAGCATATAGAGAAGATATATGAATAAAACATGTATACAACCGAGGAAATTGCAAGTAGAGATGCAATAACCACAACACACACTCGCAAGTTTCCTCATACCACGTGTACATCATCAAGAGAGAAACATCAGAGGGTGACCCTAGGGGGATAGACCTTATCCACACGCTGCACGGACAACTCACGTGCAATATATAACCAATGCACGGATAACTCACGTGCTAATATAACTGAGATCCGCATGGAAAACTCACGTGCGACCAACCCAGTCCATATCACACAGAAGCATATACAAGAATACATATACATGAACAATGGATATCAATTTACATATTCATGGAATGATATAAGTGACATACTAAAATGTACACATGTGCAAAGTGTGCTACCATAGTTCTAGTCAGGCGATTATGCCACAAGAATAGCAATTAACATGTTTGAACAAGAGATCAACCAACAAATAATCTATAATATGATTTAACTAGCTCACAAAGGGAGTACAACCTAAAAAACATGATAACATGAATCTTAGAAATCAATTCAAAACATATAATAGCCTAATCACTACGCATAGGTTGAATCCCCTCACATGTGTGCCACCCATAGCTAATAACGATCACTAATAACTTAGGCAACTAGTGCCTCAACCAAGTTAGGTAAGACACTTACCTCAAGCAAGCTAAATCAGCACTCTAAGAATCCCTTCCCACGTGAACCAACCACCGTATGACTCGAATCTAGCCAAAACAACTTAATAATATCAATAGAATCCATAAGAAACGAGCCCAAACAATAAAGCTAAGATCTTGATTCAATTATGCAAAGTCAACCCAAAAAGTCAATCCCGGGCCACGCATCCCAGAAGCTGACAATACTTACAAATTCCGAACACTCATTCCAATACAAATCCAAATATATGTATTTCATCCAAATCCGACCTCAAATCGACCTTCAAATAATTAATTTTCACTCTCCAAAGCCATAGTAAAAAACCCCAAACCCCACCTTTAATTCATTAATCAAGCGCTAAATTCAAGGTTGGAACCATGAATAATAAACAAATCCGAGTAAAAAATACATAAACCAATCCAAATCATGAAAATCCTCTCAAAAATTGCCAAAATTTGAGCTCCAAATCACTAAATGTGACAAAATAACCAAAACCCTCGAAACAGAGACTTAAGTGGTTCTGCCCAGTAATATCCTTCGCGATTGCGGGACTTACTTCGTGATCGCGATGCACAACCAATCGCTACCTCAGAAAAACCCTATGAGAATGCGAGTACCTAGTTGCAAACGCGAAGCCTACCATCGCTGAGCCTATGTGAACGGGATCTTTCACACGCGATCATGAAGGCTAAAAGCCTGAAGCCCCAACATGCCTTCCCTTCTACATGAACGCGACTCCCAGCTCACAATCGCGAAGGCCACTGCCCCATACTTTGCGAACGTGAAGAACCAATCTTGCCTGACACCAAAATGATCTCCGCAATCGTGATACACCACCTGCAATCACGAAGCACACCAGAACATCAGAAAACCAAGAGTTAAAAAACAAAGGAAAACGGTCTGAAACCCATCTGAAACACACCCGAGGCCCCTGGGACCTCGTTTAATCACACTAACCAATCCCAAAATACAACACAGATCTACTCTAGGCCTCAAATCACACCAAACAATATCAAAACCACGAATCGCATCTCAATCCAAGCCTAAGAAACTAATATATATTTCCGTGTTAAAAACTCATGCTGAACATGCCTAAACAACTCGGAATGACCTCAATCTGAACTCGATATAATCAAAGTCAACTCTCGGTCAAACCTATCAACCTTCAACTTTCCAGGTTTCACCAAATAGAACCAAATCAACCCAGGAACCTCCAAATACAAATCCAGACATACGCCTAAGTCCAAAATCACCATATGAACCTATTGGAACCATCAAAATACCATTCTAGGGTCATCTACACAAAAGTCAAAATCCGATAAACTCTTATAACTTAAGCCTCCAACCGAGGAACTAAGTATCCCAATTCAATCTAAAACTCCCACGAAACCAAACTGATCACCTCGGCAAGTCATATAACGACAAATACTCATAAGAAAAACATCAATTAGGGGAAATAGGGCTAAAATACTCAAAATGACCAGCCGGGTTGTTATAGAAAAGTAACCCCAAACAATAAAGCTTCGATCTTTATACAAATACACAAAATCAACCAAAGAGTCAATCCTGGCCCACACCTCGGAACCCAACACAACTCACAAATCCCAAATACCTATTCTAATACTAGTCCAAATATACAAGTTTCATCCAAACTCGACTCCAAATGAGGGTTCAAATCTCAGTTTTTGCTTTCCAAAAGTTTTTCCAAAACCCCTCAAATTTCACTTTAAAATCCAAGCTTTTAGGTGTAAAAATCCATGAAAATCATGAGATTAAGTCAAATCCAAGTGAGAGTTACTTACCTCCAATGTAATAGTGAATTTTCTCTAAAACAATCTCCATCTCTCGAAGTCTAGGGTTCAAAATATGAGAGAATGGGAAAAATCCCGAAATTATCTCATTAAATACACTGCCTAATTATACCCTTCACAAACATGGCACCTGCCTGGCGTTCGCGAAGCACACACTACCTCAGCCTAGAAAACCTTCTTTGCAAATGCGAAAAGGGGCCTACAAACGTGAAGGCCAAAATCCTCTCCCCTTCGCGAACGCGTCTCACTCCATCGCGAATGCGAAGGTCTACCCTCCAGTTTAGCTTCCTTCTTCGCGAACGCAGCTGCCATCCACAAACGCGAAGAACTACAACTCCCAGCCCTTTAATCCTTCATCGTGAATGCAACACCCCCCCCCCAAACGTGATGAAAAACCGACACCAACAAAAACCTAATGCCTCAAACTTATGGAAATGATCTGAAACTACCCGAAAACACACTGAGCCCCCCAAGACCCCGTCCAATCATTCTAACAAGTCCAAATACCTTATACAATTTTGTACGAATGCTCCAAACACCATGAGTAACATCAAAACCAAGAATAGATGGCCAAAACACATGTTAAGTTTCTCTTAAGTTCCTTAACTTCCACACTTCGAACCAAGCATCTGATTCAAGTCGAACCAATCTGGATTGAACCCAAAATTTGCACAGAAGTCCGAAATAACAAAATGAACCTATTCTAACTTTTAGAACCAAAATTGGAATATGATATTATCAACGTCAACCACCAGTTAAATTTAGGAATTCTCCAAATCTCCAAATTGCCAACTTTCAGCAAATAGCACTAAAACATCCTAGGAACCTCCAAATCCAAATCCAGGCATACACCTAAGTCCACAATCACCATAAGAAACCTTTTGGAACCCTCAAATCACTAACCCGAGACCTTTTTACATTATAGTCAAACCTTTGTCAACTCTTATAACTTAAGCTTTTAAAATGAGACTAGGTGTTCAAGTCCCTCTCAAACCTTCCCGAAACCAAACCAACCATACCCAAAAGTCACAAACAGTAAACGCATAGACAAGAAGCATCAAATAGGGAAAGAGGGATCAAATACACAAAACAAATGGCCGGGTCGTTACAATCCATCCCTCTAGAATTCCCATGTTACCTTGGACCCTGTGAGCGTGGGCACGTGGACTTGTGCTTGGTATGTGACACATGGACTTGTGTCGGATACGTGCACTTGTGTCCGGTACATAGAGTTGTACCAGAATATGGTGAAAGACATGGACTTGTGTTGGGTACTTAAACTTGTATTGGGATATGACATGTGGCATATGGACTTGTGTCAGGCACTAGGACTAGTGTCGGGTTATGATAATATATGAGACTTTTGATGAGATGCATATACTCATGCTAGGTACATTGATTTGTATCGGGTTAGGACTCATGCATAATTACATATCATATTCATACGTAGCAATTACATATGTTATCTGATGCATCTTATAGATGCATGTGAATATTGACATGAGATACACGAATTGTATCAAGGTAAAAGGATTTGTACCATTTTTTCAAAAGAGATTGAGTCTAGAGCATGCATAGAAATCCTAGATTCATGTAGGAGCATTCATATAGATGCCATTTAATGCATATCACCTCTATATGCAGATTTGAGGTTTTGGATTCAGACTATTTCATACATATCACCTCTCTTATGTGGATTCAGTATATGAACACTTGATTTTATTCTATCATCTGAGATCATTATTATCTTTCTACTATGTATATTAGGATGGATATATGATATTCCTAGTTGTCTTTCTTTATTGTTGTATATCATTTGGACTGCACATGTATATGTAAGTGAGTATTAGTTATCGAACCCTCCTCACTATTTTTTCGAGGTTAGACTTGATACTGACTGAGTACATGGAGTTTGTTGTACATATACTATACTTCTGCACTTAATGTGCACATCCTGGACTTGGTACCAACAGAGATTAGACGGGATTTCAGTAGCTGAGCATCTGGAGACTAGAGGTAGTGTTTCACAAGCGATCGCATGCAGTTGAAGTCTTTCCTTCTCATTGTACCGTTATTTGATTCCAAGAATATTATAGTAAAATTATGGTTTATACTTTGATATGTATGATTCGTAGATGCTCATGTACTCAGTTACACATGGATTTGGGGGATGTTATTGTTAGAGATTATTGTTAATGGTATCATTTATGTGAATTAAGATCTTCTTTGCTTTTATTTATATTTCATAACTGTTATAAGATCTGAATCTGATTCTCTAAGTGTTTTAATTTGTTAGCTTGTCTAGCTAGTGGAGTTAGGCTCCCTTACAGCTTATGGTGGATTTGGATTGTGACAAATTGCTGGGCTCGATCTATGTAGAGTATTTTGTATGAAGCATATCGAGATAAAAAATGATTACCAACTAATGGTAAATCAAATCCAGGGAACATACGTGGCATGGAGACATAATGAAACAATACTAAGAGAGAGTCAAAAATTTTATGAACCACTTCCGAGAGCAGAAGATTATTCAAATACCACGAGAAGAAAATACTAAAGCTGATGCCCCGGTGAACCTTGGGTTTGATAGAAAATATCACTGTCTCCAGGAATAATACAATAGTACATTTGTTCTATTCAGCTATTTGTCAAGTTCACAGAGGCAAAAAATGATCGAGTGAATGTAATTGAAGGCCTACAATATGCAGTAACTGGTAAGTTCTCCTATGGTTGGCCAGACATTCAAGAACTCCATCGACTAATTCCGGCGCAATGTGGTATCAAGGGTGATTGCAATATTGGATTGCTCAGAGACAGGCACGTACTGATTCGACTGACGCTATGGAAGGATTTTATCAATTTCACAGCCAAAACAGTTTATTATTTGAAGGCTAAGGATGGATATGAGTACCATATGAGGACATTGATTTATGATGCCAAGTTTAAGGAGGGAGAAGAAACTCCTAAGGCAATGGCTTGGATTTCGTTTCCCAATCTGCTACCTATATATTTTGTTAAAGAATGTCTCTTTTCTTTTGCTTCAACTGTTGGGAAACCATAGCATTTAGATATGGCTGCAACCAATAAGACTCGTCCAAGTTGTGCAGAGTTAAGGTGCTCGTCGATTTGCTAGCTGAACTTCCAAAGAAAGTTCGCATGGATATTGAAAATGAAACTACAGGGAGTGTAAGAACTGAATGAGTAAAGATTTAATACGACTTTATCCCCAAGTATTGCAAACAATATAAAATGCAAGGCCACGACATGCTAGAGTGCTGGAAGCTATATCTAGAGTTGCTGAAAGACAGCTCTGTCGAGAAGCAGAGAGCTATAGATAGTGATGCGAAGGGAAAGGAAACAACACCTTTGATGATTCTCTCAAGTGGTAAAGTTGTTAGCAATGCCGGTTTCCAATGGAAGGAAGTCAGTCGAATGCAAAGCAAAGACAAATAAATAGATGATCAAGCCAAAGGTAGATTGAAAGTGGTACCAGTTAACAAAGCTGCCCAGAAGGTTCATACAACCAACAAGTTTGCTGTTTTGGAAATGGAACAGAGTAAAGCTAATGAAGACAATAAATTAATGTTAGTTGAAGAAACAATGGGTGAAAAGAGTACACATGCTTCTATGGCAGCAAAGATAACTTCAACACCAGGTTGTAGTAAGCCAATAGAGACTGCAAAGATACAGGCAGAGGGAAATGGAAGTGGAGACAGAGCACCAGTTGTTGAAACAACCAACAAATTTGCTATGCTGGATATGGAAAAAAGCAGTGCTAATGAGGACAACCAATTAGAGATAACTGCAGAAGCATTTGGTCAAAAGAGCACCCCTGCTCCAACATGCTCTGTAGCACCCCTGCAGATGGAAGAGGAGCCTACATGCTCTGTAACAACTATTCCCAACTCAAAATCACTAGCAGTTGCAAATTTGAAAGGCAAGCCCAACAAGCAAACAACAGGACCAGAGAAGTTTCTGCATTTTGCAGAACCAATGAGAAGCCATAAGGGATCCACTGCTCAGTGGGTGCAGGAAAAATTCAACACAAATGTGGTTACCATCAACACCTCTCATCAAGATATTCCATCACAAGACACTCTTGTGGAAAGAGCAATGACTAAGACAGTAGAAAAGAAAGCTATAGAAACATAAAAGGTGCATGAGAAGCCATAAAGGAGCCCAGGAAAACTATGGGCAGACCAAATAGAGGAAGACTCTGAGGAAGGAGAAATCCCAGAAGAAATACAAAGTGAGGATGAGGCAGCTGATGAGGCAATTGAGGAAGATGATCAAAGTGAAAATGAAATTGTCAATGTTACTACTGTCACAGTGGAAAATAGTCAAATGAAGTTGAAAAGCACCAGTAAAGATCAAGCTAACACTGCAGCACATGGGGAAGAAGCTAAAGTCCAAAAAGGAGATGATCAAACTGGCATTGATCCTGGATCAATCATAAAGAAAGACACAATCGAAGCACATTTAAAAGAGAAAGAAAGCTCAGCAAATAAGAAGAATCAAGCACAAGGAGAATCTGGAATTTTGGTTTCAATGGACTTAGCTCTTCCAAGAAGCAAGAAGAAAGACCAATCAGCAATAGCCAAATCAAAGAACCTCAACATTGCAACAGTAGTGGGAGATGAAACAGATCACAATGGACATTCTGGCAAAGATCTAGATAAAGAATATACTGTCCAGAACTTTCTAAATGTTGCTAAACAGGGAGATCTCTCCCCAACACAGATAGCTAAGGTGAAATCAGCAACCAAAGGAAGAAAGAAGCAAAACAAAGACAACAACAATACCTCTGCAACAAGTGTTCAAACAAGAAGAACTCTAACACACTCCAACAATTTATAATGGATGAAATCATATGGAATATTAGATCAGTGAACACGATGCAAGCTTTTGAAAGGCTCATCACACTGCACAAAAAATATCACTTTGAATTCATTGGCATCCTGGAACCAATGCAGCAAGCAAGAAAGATGGACAGATACAGAAGGAAGATTGGCTTCTCACAAGTTGTGGTCAATGTTTCGAACAAAATCCGGGCCTTCATTGATGACATATATGAAATTACAATCCTGTATGACATGGTGCAACAACTAACTCTGAGGCTGCTCCACACAAAACACAGGTGGAACTTATCCTCACACTAGTATATGCTAAGTGTAATACAATAGAGAGAATAGAACTATGGGACTCTCTGCATGCCATGGATCAAGACATGAAAGTCCCATGGCTAGCAAGGGGAGATTTCAATGTGATATGGGATGAAGAAGAAAAATTTGGAGGCCTACCAGTACCCCTTAATGAAGTAGATGACTTCAGACACTGCATCAACAGTTGCAACCCTGCTAATCTTGGCTTCAAGGGTAGTATCTTCAAATGGTGGAATGGCAGAGTAGAGGAAGACTGTATCTTCAAAAGGTTAGATCGATGTCTAGCTAATATGGAATTCCAACAAACCTCCCCAAGGCTGGAGGTCACTCATCTGTTTAAGATTGGCTAGGATCACAACCCTCTCTTATTAAAGTGTGACATTGAAGCAATGCCAATCAAGAAGCCTTTCAAATTTCTCAACTTCTGGATCAAACATGACTTCTTTAAAGCAGTAGTGAGAGAGAATTGGCATGCAGACTTCTATGCTGATCCTTTTTATCCTTTTTAATCACAAACTCAAGAAACTCAAAAAGGCACTGTCATTCTGGATTAAAGCAACATATGTAGACATATTTCAAAACATTGAAAGCATGGAGGAAATGGTTCTTTTCCACGAAAAATAGTTTGAGGAAAGACCAACTCAGCAGAACAGAGAAAGACTACAAAAGGTACAAGCACAACTAATCAAGCATCTAGCAATAGAAGAAGAACTTTGGAAACAAAAGGCTGGCATGTCATGGTTCAACGCTAGAGACAGAAACACCAAGTTCTTTCATGCTCAAATAAATAATCGAAGGAAAAGACTTCAGCTGAGGAGAATTCATAATAGCTCTGGCAGCTGGATTGAAGAAGACAGACAAATTGCAGAAGAAGCTATCAATTTTTTATAAAGAACAGTTCACTGAAAATACAACACCAACTGATTTCAGCATACTTGATAACATCCCCCCTTTAATGAACATGGAGCAGAATGCATAACTGATCAAACAGCCTACACTAGAAGAAGTTAAGCATGTTGTGTTTTGCTTAAATGTAGAGAGTGCAGGAGGGCCAGATGGTTTTACAGGTACCTTCTATCACTCATGCTGGGATATCATTGGAGAGGACATTCATGACATGGTTAAGGCATTCTTTTCAGGGAGGCAGTTACCAAAATGTGTGACATATACAAATTTGGTACTTCTCCCAGAAAAGAAGGAAGTGGTAACATTCTCTGACATGAGGCCCATAAGTTAAAGAAATTTCATCAACAAAATTTTCTCAAGGGTAATACATGAGAGGTTGGTGGAACTGCTGCCTGCTCTGATCTCTCCAGAACAAACAGGCTTTGTTAAAGGAAGGACCATAGTTGAAAATGTTCTCCTAACACAGGAAATCATCACAGGCATTCGACTAAGAACAAAAGCTGGGCCAAATGTTGTAATTAAGCTTGACATGGCAAAATCTTTTCATAGATTATCATGGTTATTTCTGAAAAACACACTAAGGAAAATGGGATTCAGTGAGACTTTCATTGGACTGGTGTATGACACTATTGGGAACAACTGGTATTCAGTGCTAATCAATGGACAATCACATGGCTTCTTCAAATCAACAAGAGGTGTCAAGCAAGGTGATCCATTATCACATACTCTGTTCATTCTCGCTGCTGAAGCTCTCTCAAGAGGTTTGAATGCTCTGCGCCTAAACTTATACTTCTGTGGCTTGCCCAAATGGAGTCCAAAAATAAACCACCTATCATATGCAGATGACACAATCATGTTCTCCTCTTCTGATGCCACTTCCTTACAACTGATAATGGAAACCTTGAATGCATATGAGGCAGCATCAGGGCAGTTGGTTAAAAAAATAAATCTGCTGTGCATATGCATCATTCTGCCAGTCTTGACGTGGTTACAAAAGTGGAAAGAATCACTCTAAAGGAAGGTAGGAATTTCATTTCACATGCCTGGGATGCCCCATCTTCTACTCTAGAATAAAGATGATCTACTATCAAGGAATTATCAACAAGGTACTAGATAAGTTGCAGTCTTGGAAAGGAAAACTACATTCAGTGGGAGGCGGGGCAGTGTTGATCTCACATGTCCTTCAGAGCATGCCAATACATCTACTCTCTACTGTCAATCCACCAAACTATGTCATTAACAAACTACATAAGCTTTTTGCACAATTTTTCTGGAGCAGCACTGTTGGAGGTAACAGCAGACATTGGGCATCATGGAACTCTCTATGTATGCCCTGTGATGAAGGTGGAATAGGTTTTAGATCCCTGCATGATGTGTCTAAAGCCCTGTTATGCAAGCTGTGGTGGATCTTCCGAACCAAGCCAAGCCTTTGGAGTGCCTTCATGTGCCAGAAATACTACAAGAAGCTGAATGCAGTAATGGTTCCATGGAAAAGGGGATCACACTCATGGAGGAAGATGCTGGAATGTAGGGACATCATAGAGCACCAAATCATCTGGCATCCAAAAATAGGATCCTCACTTTTCTAGTTTGACAACTGGACTGCCCTGGGAGCACTTTACTTTATTGTGCCAGTGGAATTTCCAATTGATGAATCCATACACAATGTGTATGAGGTCCTGAAAGATGGAGCTTGGAATATGGACAAACTGTTAGAAATCTTGCCTCAAGAACTTGCACTACACATAGTAGAAACTGTGAAACCTCCAACCAGGGAGGACACCATTGATACACCATACTGGATGCTAGAAGCTCAAGGGCATTTCAGTGTCAAATCTACTTGGGAGTATCTCAGAACGAGAGATGACCCTAAGATGGCTTACAAGATGATATGGGTGCAAGGACTACCTATCAAAATTGCTTTCTTCATGTTGAAAGTATGGAGAAATAAGCTACCACTGGATGATTTCTCTAGAAAACTAGGCTACAACATGGCATCTAAATGATGGTGTTGTACAGAATCACAAGAAGAAACAAGGCAGCATTTGTTTTTCACATCATATGCTGCAAGCAAAGTGTGGAGGTACTTTCTTGGTAATGCAGGAATTAGCATGGATGGAATTACATTGCATCAGGCTGTGGTTAAATGTTAGACTGCAGATGTTGTTCCTAGACTGAAACCTACAACGCAAGCCCTACCATCAGTAATTATATGGGAGTTGTGGAAGAGAAGGAACAACTACAAATATGGAGATACAATCACTGTCAATAGAGTCATATATCAGGTCTCCTCCACTCTTCAGCTACTCATTAATGTCAGAAAGCCATGTATCCAAAACATCCCTCATAAATGGCCAGATAGAATTACCATGATGAAGGAATATACTCCCATTTTAAAGTACACAAAGATGATCTGGGAATACCCCAATCAAGGGTGGATAAAAGTCAATACAAATGGAACTTCTAGGGGTAATCCAGGAAGAAGCTCAATTGGTTTTGTATTGAGAAATGAAGAGGGAGATGTAATATATGCATACAGCAAGAAGATTCAACAAAGCACAAACACAGAAGCCGAAGCAGTGGCAATGCTGGAGGCTTTGAGATTCTGTGTCAACAATGACCACTTTCCCATAGATCTCCATACTGACTCAATGATGCTACTAAAAGGCATAAAGGGAGAATGGAGAGTTCCATGGTCCATTGATGAAACACTTGCAGAAATCAAAGATCTGATGGTAAGGTAATGCAACAATAACACACACCTTCAGAGAAGGCAACAGACTGGCAGATCATATTACAAACTATGCCTGGATGTTGGATCTATGGAATGCTACTGTTTTGATGACTTGGATACACAAAGTAGAAGGCTAGTGAATAGTGATAAGAGTCAATGTCCAGATTTACGCATAAGAGTGGCAGCAAACAAGGGGCAGTAACTCTGCCAGACAGCAAGGAGCTCATTAGAGTTTCCAACAAGGAGGAGAGTATGGGATAGTGGCTCCATACTAAGATGCAGGAACATGATCTCCCAAGAAGATATATAGTTATCAAACTGCCAATAATTGTACACCCCCAAGACACACCAAAATCTGGAAGCCACCATGACCAAAGCACACAATCACATAACCAGGAATATTTCCTAATCTGGCTGTCTAAAACTGCTACAACAACCAACCTACTTCATTATCCACCCAAATGGAACAGTCATCCACAATAGATGAGATCTAGCAACAGCCTGGGATCAAACACTGCCTGCAACCAATCTTTTCCTCTAACATGTTTGCTAATTTTGCAGGTACACTGGCTGATCCAGTTTAGTACCAAAGATGGTATTACTACTTTGGTAATTAACCTGGGCTGCCATCACTCTAGTTTCAAAATAAAGATGTACAGGATGCAACTCTACCACAACACCAAATCAAACATTCAGCTCAAAGTTTACTCAGGAAATGCCACATTCATTAGTGCCAGTTTAGAAGAAGAAAGATACCAAAAGTATCAACTGCAACACACAAATGCAGACCAGAGCCAAAGCAACAACAGCTCCACAAGTCACCAACAACTTCTCATCCCTCTATCCATCAGCATCTCAAACTTATGAAACAGTTACTCAGAAGAAATGATACACTCTTTGGGTCAGTTCACTACTGAAGAAGCAAGATGTGGTATCAGCATTTCTAATGCTCATTCCATTGCTACTTTGGTATTGATACTGGACCCCAATCACCTTGTGCAACTCCATTATAACATCAAATTAGCCAGCAACTCAATGTTGAATCCGGAAAATCCAAACACATCATTGCTAAATCAAAGGAAGACAGATGCTCAATCCAGTAAATATACCAGTGCCAGCAGTAGGAGAAGCTCATTCAAAGCAACAACAAACTCACTTCTCATGATCATATCACCAGAAAGGAAGGAAATACCACCAATGTCACTTATGAAGCCAGCATTGATGATCACAGATACCCAAGGCATCAAAAGTAGCGCAAAAATTCAGACCAACTGCTACACCAACAGCAGGAAACACACATTCAAAGCAGCAGCAGTCCCAAAAGTCAAAATCAAGAGATCAGAAAAGACAATATAAACATCAATGCCACCAATGAACTCAGTAAATTTCACAAAAAACTGCAGACAGCTTGGATTGGTCCAGATCATTACTGCAGTTGCAGTGTGTGGTATTAGCACACTTAATGCTCAATCTGTTACAACTACAACAATCATCATGGACCACTCCCCCTACCATACATCACAGGAATCCAGCTAACACACGGCAGCACAGGAGCAGTAATATACATAGGCAAACCACAAGCCAGCAGTAGTACAGGAACGGAAGCACTGTCAACAGATTACCAACAGAAGAAGCACTCATACATGATTAACAACAGGTCAGCCAGTCTCCTAACTTCTGACTCAAAAGAAGACAGAATCCCCTTCATAAGAAGCAAGCCGAACAGACAACCTAACAAAAGACACAAGATACACGCATACACCTAAGAGCAGCAGCAGCAGCACTCAGCTCATCACTCCAACTCCGGAACCAACAGCAGCAGTCAGAATATTGCCCATCCAGCAACATAAACAACAATGTTATCTAGTCACATGGTATATCCTGATAGCCATATTCAACTTGGCTTTCCCTGTACTCAAGACC
Source organism: Nicotiana obtusifolia (assembly GCA_002018475.1). Lineage (NCBI taxonomy): Eukaryota > Viridiplantae > Streptophyta > Magnoliopsida > Solanales > Solanaceae > Nicotiana > Nicotiana obtusifolia. Next base: position 184,658 of record MCJB01051630.1, on the reverse strand, counting down.
AAAGAAAAATTGAAGATAGTTCGTGCTTTTTTGTCACACTTTTGCGAACTTTAGACACCCAGGATAGATGGCAGATGTATATACAAGGGATCACATCCCTCATCCACTTAGTATAAATAGGAACATATGTACCTATTTGTATAGCTGACCTAGAAAAATCTCACATTGTTTTTGTACAATCGTTACATCACCATAGGTCTAACTCCTTACTACTACGTAGGTACAATTAGTTATCACTTTAGGATGACTAAGAGTACATGCATTTTCTTCTGGGAGGTAAGGTTTATGTCCCCCTCCACTTTTATACTTTGTCTCTATTAAAAGTATTAAATTGCATAAATAGCATTATTTATATTTATTCACTATTTTTGTAATTTGTTTTTTGCATGTTTGCATTTCAGCCCAAAACCAGGTCAAAATTTGGACCCACATGGTCCAAACACCAAGCCCAACCACCCTAAGCCCAAGACCAAACAACCGCTTTATCAAAACCCGATCGGAGACCCGTGCATTGACCCGCCCTGTCTCCATTAAATCATGGTCGTTGATCTCAAATGATCAACGGCCCATAACAATTCTCCTAATTTGATCTACCCGATCCCCAAACCCTAGCCACATTCACTCTCACCCGCTGCCCCTCCACGCTCTCAACTCTTCCCCTATTTTCTATAAAACCATAGCCACCTCCCCTTAATTTTTCTCTGATTTCGACTAGGAAATGGGACCTCACCATGATTCACTTACCTTATAAGGGTTACTCAATCATTATTGGTACGACTATGGTATTACTTAGCACTTGCGCAATTTTGGCAAGTACCATCTCTTAGAACTAAGTCGGATCGACCTCAATCTTTGAGATTCCGAAGATATTCCATCTGTATACCCTCGAAAAGCCAGCCCCCCTTGTAGGGAAACTTTCGTATCTATGATTTAGTTTGCTTTCTTAGAGTCTCTTACTTTGTTCTTGATACCGTGGTATCAGAGCCAGCCCATTCTTTCGGAGGGAGGAATAGTTTATCAAATATGTCTGAGTCATTTCCATCATCCTCTTCCCTAGCAAAAATGAATATGTCTCCTACTCTATATAAAACCCTGTTTAAAAAATATGATTACCTCTATGAAGTAGATATCCTACCCGATGAATAAAAATTATCCTCCACTGAACTACCTCTCATAAACCCCTACTCAGCTTTCGCCAAAAAATCATTTGCACCCTGGACGCAAATTCGTTCCCTAGTCCAACACAGACCAAAAGGAGTTAAGGAATATGTTGCTGCCTCAAAACTTGACCAGCATCCTATTCTTGCCACTCGAAAGGAACAATTTATCACTTTTTAAATCCCAGATGATTTTTCCAGGCAATGGAGAGATCATGGTTTTACCCATATCCATTTTGGTGCTATCCAAATCGCTTTAACATATCACCGAAGAAAAGGTCAATCTGTTGTAGCTCGACTTTCTCTTCTAGATACAAGAGTTGGAGTACCAACATGCAAATTTGGGTACTGTAAAAGTTACTCTGAATGCTGGGACTGTTTTCATAACTATCTTTCCAAATTTCAACATGTCCCTTTATGATCCATACTTAACCAAAGCACTAAAAATCCAAGTCCAAATCCAAGGAGCCCCTCAAGCCAAAGATTCCATCTAAGCCACTCTTCATCACCAAATGGCGTGGCAAGTCCAAAATCATGTCATGGGTCTTTGCCTTCCCGGAGGAGAAAATGCTTTACTCTTAAATATTGATGATACCAAAAGAAACACCATGTGCGCCCAAATACCCAAACAAATTTCAAGAGACGAACTTGTTAAAATTCTTCCTGATTCCTGGATCACAAATTATGAAAAGTTAAGAGAACCGGAGGAATCTCTACAATATGGTGAACCAACTTTTACCAAAAGAAATGACAAAACCGTTTGCATAAGCTTTGACCATTCACATCTCAAAGAACCTAATAAAATCATCTTTTCTTGCCAAATGATTCAACCCAAAGACACAACAGATACAAACCCTGAACCTGATGGAGAGTTCTTTTGGAATATACAAAGCATCATGGAAGAACATGACTGGTGTCAAAATTTTGACAAAAATGGAAAAAGAGCTTGGTGGTTCAAATGCCCCTTTACGGGACACTGCCTTTGGGATCTTGATTGCGACTGTCGAGACTGTTTAAAAGATCCAAATGGAGAATATGATGAACACCACTAGCGGCATGAGGAAAGGTTCGGCCTCAACAAAACCAAACCAAAATCCAAGAAAAAGGGGAAAACCACTAAAAAACAATTTCGAGCCAAATATGAAAATAAAGACCCTTCAATTGGCTCATTAAGCCGTCCATGTAAATATGAATTCCTTGTCAGTTACGAACCCCAGGAATGGCCAAAATTACCAGAAAAATTCACTCCAAGTTGGGAGGATAGTGAAACCACACCCAAACCCAAATCTCCATCAGCCCATACCTCACAACCCAAAAAGCCACTTGAACCTAAAATTTTACCAATTCAAAAAATCACAAATCCTCCACAACCACAGATATTCATGCTAAGTCCTTCAAACTCCAGTCATACCCAAGACTTTCCTTCACTTACCGTTTGAAAGGGAGGGTATAAGCCATGCTCCAAAAATTCCCAAGAAAAACGTAGCGCTACCTACTGGAGAAAAACTCCCAACAAGTGACATCGAAGCAACAATGAACTGGCAATCCGAAAACTCCATCTGCCAAAATAAGGTATTGAACAACATTGGCAACACCATAAAGAACGTGGCCCACACATAAAACAAAATGATGAGAAAAGTGGAAACAATTGAGAAAAAGATAGAGCAAACATCGTCTCGCCATGACGGACTAATCAAAGCCTTGGAACTAAGATTGGTAAATTTACAATACGAGATTTGTCCGCCAGGAACTTCACTTTTCCAATTCTTCCAACAACAACAAAAGGAGACGATTTCCATCAAAGAACATATTCAACTTTTGAGAAATGACCACTTTAAGCCGCAAACAACCCCAGTTTTTCCTTCAAAACCTACTTTCTTCCCTATGTCTCCACAAGCATATTACCCATCTAATTTAGACTACACCTTTTCTACTTGTCCATCTACCTCACAAAATCCAATCTCTTTCACCCAACCTATAAAACAAAGAACAAGAGGGAAATTTAGAAAAATATGATTACCTCTATGAAGTAGATATCTTACCCGATGAACAAAAAGTATCCTCCACTGAACTACCTCTCATAAACCCCTACTTAGCTTTCGCCAAAAAATCATTTGCATCCTGGACCCAAATTTGTTCCCTAGTCCAACACAGACCAAAAGGAGTCAAGGAATATGTTGCTGCCTCAAAACTTGACCAGCATCCTATTCTTGCCACTCGAGAGAAACAATTTATCACTCTTCAAATAGAACAGCACTCCAATATTCATGGCTGGCATTAGTTTGCAGTATCTTCATTCCATCTGAAGGGATGTAGAGAGACTGGACATTTTTGGATATCTCCTTTATTTTTTTGACTGGTTCATCCTGTTTCTCTCCCCATGATGGAGCATTTTTCTTGAGCATTTATGTGAGCGGTGAAATGTATGTAGAAATATTTGGGATGAAATCTCTTACATAATTTATTACACCCAAGAACTGTTGGATCTGCTTTGTTATGAGGTTGGTATCGGGAAATTTAAGTAATTCCTGACATATATGTGGTCCTAGACTGTATTCACCTTGGGCAAAATGCATTCCGAGAAAATCAATCTCCTTTTGAGCAAGAACCATCTTTTTTGCTGAGAGCATGATTCCGTACTGTCTTACTAATGCTTCAAATTGACGAAGCAAGTTGACATGTTCCTCCAATGTATCACTAAATAACAGGATATCATCAATGTAAACTAAGGAGGTATGGAGCATGAGTTGGAAGATTTTTATCATGGCTTTTTGGAACAAGGAGGGTGCAGTTTTCAATCCGAAGGGCATGACTTTCCACTGGAAGTGATGATCGGGGATGCAAAATCCCGTTTTGGGTCATTCTTCAGGGTGAATTCCCAATTGCCAAAATCCAGATTTTAAATCAAACTTGAAAAAATATTTGGCCTTGGCTGAGTGGGAGAAAATAGTGAGTTTATTTTGGATGGGGAATTTATCATCTTGGAGGAAATGGTTATGTGGATGGTAATTAATAACTAACCTGAGTTTTCCTCTTGTCTGCTCAGCTCTTTTATTGACATAAAATGCTCTTCATGCCCATTGTGAATCCGACTGCTCTATTAGATCAAATTCCAAAAATTCTTCGCATTCTTTCTTTGCAAGATGAAGATGATCTGGATTCATGCCTGAATGACTGGCCTTTGTCGGATTGATGTTTTCATTTTTCTTGAAAGGGAGCTTGATAAAAAACTCTTGGTTTTTTCATAATGAGCTTTTCCCTTTCTTCATGAAATCCTTATGGGATTCAGCACATGAATGTTCAATGAGATTTTGCTCAATCTCTTTGATTTGTTCATCATTGGTGATTTGGAATAGCCTTGGAATCTCAGAATAAGGTCTGAACTGATTTTTAAAAGCTATCCCGTTAGCCTTGATCTAGAGTTGATCTCTAAGTTGTCTGTAAATGTCGAATCCAATAATAAGATCTTTTCCTGGCACATTAGACCCTAGTAGCTTGGTTCTGTACTTCAATGCTGGAAAGAACTCAATTGTGACTAGGTGCTTTGTAATGACAGTTGTGGTTAAGATTGCATTTGATGCAGTGTTGAAATCCTTAAAATGCGGCACCCGTTGATCTTCAGGGAGAACAGCAGGATTTATGAGTGAGGAAGCAGCTCCTGTGTCGATGAAAGTAATAACTCGAGCTGGTTTATCCTATTTGGATGAATAGACTTTGAGTTTTACTTGAAGAACAACTGCGAGAGCATTGATCTCCTCTCGGGCTTCGATCACTGGTTCTGAAATTTGGTACTGATCATTGCCTTGATTTTCATAGATATCAGGAGAGAATAAAGTTTCTTCATTGGGTTCATCATCCACAGAGAATATGGATTCAAGGTCCTCCTCTTTTCTAAGATGTATGCCAGTGTAAACTTCAATCTCTTCAAGGAGTTTGACAGATCTTCTTGATTGGGGACAATTTTTTGCGAAATGTCCAATCTTATGGAAAATAAAGCATTTGTCCTTCTTGTGAAAATTTCCTGGCCTTCTGTGTCTGATATATTTTGTGCGTCTCTTGGATCTTGATTTTCCATCTGGAATTCCTGGCCATCTGAACCTCCTAAATTCTTTACGTCATCTGGATGTGTGGCAGGAACATCCTGATCCGATGATTAGATCAGATTTACGGCATGCTTTGTCAAGCGCTGGATTTTGCTGGATAATTTTCCTTAGGGTTGAGCGCTTTGTACAAATGTCATCCAATGCGACGAAAATAGCCTGCCTAATGTAATCAATTTCTGGGATGGTTATGGATTGAAACTTTTCTTCAATGATGGTCATGGTTCGGCTTGCCAACAGCTTTGGAAGGGAAGAGACAAAGGCTTGCTTCAGATTGATGTCTCCGCCGATTTCAAAGTATATCTTCGCCAATTTTTGAAAATGCCTGTCAATGTCATTGCTATCGAATGACACACACTTCATCTCGAAGAGTTCTCTTCACATTTTATCCTGTCTTTGGCCAGTATCGCCACAGAAAACTTCATGTAGGATCTGGATGTTGAAGGCAAAATCTTGGGAAGTAAGAAAAGTATTTTTGTCTTAAATTCCAAGTGAGTTCCACCAATCTCTGAGGATTCCTGAGAACCGTGAAGTGAGTTCTGACAGGATGATATACTTTTCTCGTTTTACCAAATTTTTGGTCACCATCCAAGTATAGAAGTCTTGGATCCTTTGAGGCCATTTTGAAACCTTGACGTCATCTAAGGTGAAATTGTGGAAGCCAGTTCCAACTGGTTTGGACGCCATGGGCTCATATCTTCTTTTTGGGATTGGCTCATCTGTCATGCCTTCTTGTTCCTCATCTACTTCAGATACTTCTGGCTCTCTTGGCTGGTTTAAAAATATTGGGGGATTGTCATCTTCGGAAGAGTTCGTTGTTGATTCATTGCTTGATTGAGAGCTATTTTCCATTGATTCAATCGTCTGATGAATTCAGAGATTTCGACCATGGGGTATCTTCTTCAGATATGTATCTTGGCTGGGAGACATAGAGGTCTGGAGCCTTTTGGTTAGAAAATCATCAGATTTTCGGGGTTGGACCCTTTTGAACATTCTCCTTCGTCTCGCCTTTTCTTGTTTTGTTTCTGTGCTACAAGAGCATATTTTCTTTCCCAAACCATTTTTGAAATTGACTTGTTTCCTTTACCGGGTCTTTCATTGATTGCATGTGATTTTCTTTTTCTTATTTGTGATTGATTGACTTTTGTCCATGACTGTTCATTCAATTGAACACTATATAAAATCCTCCCCAATTTCCCTTTTGGGACGGACTCGAATCACAATCTCTTACTCGCACTTGTTATTGGCCGGCTGAAAGCCAAAGCCATCATGGTGTTGATTAAAAACATCCTCTAGTGCAAGCACTACTCGAAGCCCTTTGGAGGCTCTCGTGAACTATGAAGCATCGGAGCTTTGGGGTTCTCTCTATTCTTTTCAACTGCTGCTATTGAGCCACTAATGAAGCTCTGATTTTTCTTCTCATTCTTTCATTTATCTTGCAACTGGTTAGTGTTCTTGACACTTCACCATATCTTTTACTCCTCTATTTGTTCATCATATATGTATTCTGTAGAAGAAGAATGACTTAGATTTTCCTTTGAAATTTGTGAATCATGTGTGATGCTCTGTTGATTGTTTTCACTATAATAAATTTGTCAAAATAATGTTTTAAGAACTATGTCTGGTGATGTTTAGTTTACCTAAGTCTAATACCTTTTAGGTAGTCTTGGATACACACAGTTGTTCTTACTATATAAGACCAACTTGCATAATCTCAGAACATCTCATAATTTGGTGCTTGCCTACTAATTGGTTTGTTGCACTGAGTTTGTGACCCTGTTGGCCCTGAATTTCCATGATAAGCCATTCTTATTAGTACTTATGTTTGTTATGTTTTCAATCTTAAGTTCTTAGTTATGTCTTGCCTTATATTTTCGTGTTAAATTCTTCCCATGAAGACTACTATTGGTATCTGCTCAGGGTTGCTTCTTGAACATGTTTCACTTTGAGAATCCCATGCTAAGTCTTTCATGTGTGAATTGCTACTTGCTAGTTTTCTTAGAATTATTTCATGACCATGCCTGCCCAGAACTTTCGTGCTACATTCTTTTCATGTAAAATATTCTTGTTTATTAGGATCTTTGCGCCTGACTATCCTGGAAAGTCCACCATTGTGATGCTGTCACTTTTAACCAATTTGATAAACCTAGAAAGCCATCATATGTACTTATTCTATTCGACTTATGTGTTTTACATATCATTCATGTTGTATATGTCTATAGGAATCTTTATGTGGCTCTCAAATGGGTTCTTGTTCCTCTTTATGTGTTTTTGGGATGTTATTTAGAATCTCCTGCTCTTTGTTAGTTGTAATGAAGGACAAAATGTGAATATTTTTCTGCCTAAAATTCGAAGTTGTCCGGATGACTTGGCTTACATAGGCTGTCACTTGTGTCTTAGTGTTCTCATTGGTTATTAATGATAATGGGTAAACAAGGTAATTGCCTCTATTGTTTGGGCCTGGTGTGCTAGGCCAGGTTTTTATAGTGGTGTCTGAAGTACACTATCAGCACTTGGAGTTTGGGTTTGCCATCCGCGTGAAGTTTTACGTGTATTTGAAGGCCAAGATCTATTACTGAGTTATTCTGTATTTGTAATTGGGACTGTAATTATTCTATTTGGTCTATAATAATTTGTAAAAATGAATGATGGGGAAATAATTAAAAAAAAAAGGTTGTTGGGGTAGTCTATTTCTCGCATAAATGGGTAGAGAACATGCCTATAGGATCCAAATGACTTTCCTTGCTACTTGTTCACCATGTTCTATTTCCGTGTACTACGTGCTAATAGGCTACATGTTTATAAGACCTTCAACTTTACTTATCCGCTTAGAAATCAAGAATCTAGGATCCTAAGTAACTGGTAATTAAGTACTGCCAACATGATTTATAATTTATTTTAGTAGGACATACTGTGTGATAATTTGTTTTAATATTTGCTCTTCCACTTAAAAAATCATGTGTCAGGATTTAGCGCTTAACTATCATGCATATAGGACTCCCATGGTCATTTAGAAATTCTTCTAATAGGACCTAAGCGATGAGATTTTCTTGTTTGATTGTGCATATATGAACCATGCAATTAATAAATTACGAATGGTCATCGACATAGAAACCATGCCTTAGGTCTAACTAATTCAAAACACATTACCTCATAACTATCGTCTTAATTTCACTAGAAAAGCACATTCCTAGGTCACCTCACTTATCAATCATGCCACTTCCCGTCACTGTTAATTGTTAATTGCTTAACATTCACACGAGTCTATTGTGGAGATAAACATGAGCCTCTTTGTGATAGTTGTACTTTATATGAAGTCCTATTTGTTTAAACTGCGTGGTGCCTAGTATTTTAATTTTGAGCAGCCTAGGATGAGTGTAGAACCGCCTATATAGTGGTCCAATGCCTCCTGGACCATAGGCATGGGACGAGTAGGCATTGTGTAGGGCACGACCTAGAATTGAATAAGTGTGCTTTAGATAAAAATCTTAAAAATAGTTATCGGGTAGTTGGAGATGATAGTTTATGCTCGCTAGATAATATGAGCAACCCTTGTACTTAAAAGGGTTGTGAAGTATTATTTATGTTGCACTGGGTAATCCTTTAAGCTTAAAAATTTAGGACCCCCCTCCCCCCAATTATGTCTAATTGTTCCTTGTACAGTCAGTGTCTAGACTTAACTAAGTTGTATATCTTATAGCCAAAAGAGTTGTACCAATTAGTTTATTACTGAATGAAGTATGTTCTCCCAAATTATTTCTTTTATATTATTTGCGTATGATTTCTTCGATTAATTATTTTATTTCACCTAGAATAACTAATTGCTTACCTGGACCTTGTTCCTTTAATTCAATCGTGGATTAACTTGCATGCCCACTTAGGATAACTAACTATAATTCGATAAATCCCACATAGTCTAGAATTCGTCCAGGAACCACAGTCGTGGACCTCAAACAATGCCTAACACCTTCTCTTCGAGGTAATTTGAGCTCTTACCCTATTATTAGTGACATTGACTAGTAAAATCAGAGTTTATTGTAAATGGGTTCCCTAACGCACCTCAAAATTGTTAGGTGGTGACTCGTTTCTTTTAATACCCATATAAAAGAGTTGTCACATGTCAAAACCCGCTTTCATTAGAAAACGGGGCGTGGTAGCATGGCGACTCTGCTGGGGATATAGTAAGCTCATACCATGACCCTCCCTTTCCCCTCTCCTTTATTTGCTTTATTGATTTAATTATGCTTTTCGAATTTTGTGAACCATGCTAACTATTTCCCTTGTCTTTTCTTTTCCCTTTTTCTATTGCTTATTTTTATCGCATTATTTAATAATGCCTTTATGTGTTTTTCACCGTGTAAAATTACTTGACTATATGTTATCGCTTTTTGCACGAGCATGCTTTCAACATCATATTCCACTAGTACCTATTATCAACATAGCGGCTCTTGATGAGTGTCCGCACATTCGGAAAATACCCTTATTAAATTAAAAAGGCTTATTAGTGGTAGACTAGTCGATCAATAGTGGATAGGTTCACACTGGTAAACCTGCAGAAGAAGCCGTCCGAGTCATTCCAAGAATATGCATGTCGATAGAGATTAGAGGCCACCAGGGCACAACCTCAGTTGGACGATAGTGAATTGACTAAGTATTTCATCAGGGCCTAGGAAAGGATTATCTTTGAGAAAATGATGGGCATGATGGGATAGAAATTCCCCGAACCGGTCAAAATGGGAGATTTCTTAGAAGAAGGTATAAAGTCTAGCAAGGTATAATCCATGACTACACTACAAGCAGCTAGTACTACAATCCAATTAGGGTCAATAGGTAGTGGAAAGAAGAAAAAGGAAGAGGTATCAATAGTTGTCCTTTATTATCAACCCAACCCACATCATGGAAACACCTCTTAGTCCCAAAACAACTATTCACCACCACGACCTACTTATGCTCCAGTCTACAACACACAACTAATTTACAATCCTCAACCTCAATATAACCCGCCTCGAGCCCATAACAATTTGAACCCACCACGACCATACGCTCATGTTGAAACCACCACTCATCAAAACCGACCCACTTATGCACCCCCACATCACTCGTATTTTGAAGAGAGAGGACCTAGAAACTATTTCCTGATTGCTAAACCTCTTACTCAAATTTTTGAAAGATTTAGGAGAGCAGGTTTGATACATCCATAGAAGGAAGGATTCCTAAGTATCCCTCAAAGTTTTTTGATGCAACCAAAATGTGTGTGTACCACTCAAACGTACCTGGGCATGATACTGAAGATTGTTTCAAGCTTAAATATGAAACTGAGTCATTGATCAAAAGTGGAGCCATTCAGTGCATTCTGGCTCCACCCAATGCAAACCGCAATCCGCTGCCAAATCACTTGAATCAAGGGGCTAACATGATCACCTTGGACGAAGAATACGATTTGAAAGGAACTATTGTCACGATAGGAAACGCTGAGGCTACAAGGGTCCCACCTCAAAGGACTTCGATGATCACAGTACAATTGAAACCTGTAGTGACGATTCAGACATACCAGCAACAGTCCGATGATCAAAGTACAATTGAAACCTATAGCGACGATTCAGACATACCAGCAACAGTCCACCGCTTATACCAAGGACAAAGAGGATCAGGAATACTAAACAGTCCCATGGACATATCTGCAGAAAGGGAAAGCTAAGATGACAAATTCTATGGCAACCCACAGTATGACTAGGTCGAGGAGGTGCTACGCTCCTGAGGAGGCAAACCAAGGGAATCTAGGAAGGGAAAAAACTCAGAGAAGAAATATAGCATATCACGAGGCTGCAGAATTCTGGAAGAGGATGTCAGCCAAGGAATACTTTATAGAGGAACAATTGAAGAAAAATCCAGCACAAATATCAATCATGTAGTTAATGATGAGTTCTAACAGTCATAAAGAAGCCCCGATGAAAGTGTGAAGTGGGGTGAGCGTGCCGAGAAATACCACCAATGAGGCACTGGCAGAAACCATTGGGAAAAAGGTCGAAGCAAATATGATCACTTTCCAAAGAGATGAGCTTCCTATCGAAGCCGTGGGTCACAACAAAGATCTACACTTCACTGTTAAATGTGGAGAAAAGGTAGGGTCCCGTGTACTAGTTGATGGAGGATCAGTAGCCAATATCTGCCCACTTTCTACTTTATGAGAGTTGGGTATCCACCTGAGAGATGTTAAGGAAAGTCATGTAACAGTAAGGGCTTTTGACGGGTCGCTGAAGGATATCATTGGAGAAATTTATTTGGCTCTGCAGATCGGACCAGTTGAGTTTCCCATACTATTCCAAGTGAGGGATATTTCCTCTTTATAGAACTTACTGTTAGGAAGACCCTGGATACACATAGTAGGGGCCGTCCCATCTACCCTATACCAGTGCATGAAATTCATGTGGGGTTGTCAAGAGATCGTAGTCCACGGCAAATGGAGTCAGTCAGCTTCTGGAACATGCAGTCCCATTCATAGAAAGACTAGACGGGGTCACCTTCCATGCAGTTGAGATCATGCAAACCACCAAAATAGAAGAGACAGAGCAAAACATGGGAATGCACTCACCGTATAGATCAAAGATGGCCATGAGGGAAATGATGAAATACGGATACAGACAAAGAACTGGACTGGGATCCCAATCAGACGGGATAACAAAACTGATTGAGCCAAATAAGCAGAAAGGAACAGCCGATATAGGGTATCAGCCTCCGACTGGGAAGACTTGTACCGTTAGCTCCAAGAAAAAGGCTTTTGTGCCTGAGCATGTTTCGGGTACGTGCCGGAGCTCAATGCTAGAGGATGACACAGTCAATGGGATGAGAAGGTTGTTCGTGACCATGATTGAAGAATGCTGTGAAAGAATTTATATCAAGAAACCGACCATTCAAAATGCCAAACCAAGAGAGGACCTACGGAATTTGACCGCCAGCCCGTCTTTGGTTCGCCGAGAGTCTTGGTAGTGTAGAATTGTAAATGTTTTGAAAAATAGCGAACAGTCAATTGAGGCTTGAACTGTGTCTGTACCCTTTTTTCATTTTCCTCTTTGAATGCCCAGACTTTCCTCTTTGGATGAAATAAAAGAATTGCTTTCTTAAAATTATTGCAACTTTATTTACCGCATAATGTATACTTAGTTTTTCTTTTCAATAATAAAAATGATAAAAACCGACATTCCGTGATAATCTTCCATAAGAGATCGAACAACTGGAAAGCCAGAAAAAGCCAGACCTTCAAGAGACAGAAGTGGTGAACCTCGGAAGTCAGGAAGATGTAAAAGAAATCCGATCAGCATCCATCTAGAAGCAGAGTAGAAGGAAGAATTTGTCGATCTCCTCCGACAATACATCAATGTGTTTGCATGGTCATATGATGACATACCTGGGTTAAGTAATGATATTGTTTTGCATCAATTTCCTACCTATCCCGCTAGACCACCAGCCACATAAAAACCCTAAAAAATTCAAGTTTGACCCGAGTTTGAGGATAAAAGGAGAAATAGCCATGCAGATAGAGGCGAATGTACTGAGAGTCACCAATTATCCCACTTGATTGGCAAATATCATCCCAGTACCCAAGAAAGATGGGAAGATCAGGATATGTGTGGTTTACTGAGATCTCAACAAAGCTAGCTCGAAGGACAATTTTCCTTTACCAAACATTCATATCCTTATCGACAACCGCGCAAAACATGAACTGCAGTCGTTCGTGGATTATTTTGCCGGGCACCACAAGATCTTGATGCACGAAGAATATACAGAAAAGACAACCTTCACTACACCTTGGGAATTTACTTTTACAGATCATGCCATTTTGTCTCAAAAATGCTGGTGCTACTTACATGAGGGCCATGACGACCCTCTCTTATGACATGATTCACAAAGAGATTGAGGTATATTTGAATGATGTTATCATCATCAAGTCTCGGAAAACATTAGAACATTTGGACAACTTGAGGCAACTTTTTGAATGCTTGCGAGGGTATAGCTTGAAGTTGAACCCTGCAAAATGCGCGTTCGGAGTCCCAGCTAGAAACTTACTAGGTTTCATCGTAAGCAGAAAAGGGATAGAATTGGATCCTTCAAAGATCAAAGCCATTCAACAGTTGCCACCGCCCAAGAGTGAGAAAGATATGATGAGTTTCTTGGGTAGACTTAATTACATCAGCCGTTTCATAGCCTAGTCTATAGCAATTTTTGAGCCAATCTTCAAGCTGCTAAAAACGGATGATACAACAAAGTGGACAGAAGAGTGTCAAAAAGCTTTCAACCGAATTAAGGAGTATTTGTCAAATCCACCATTGTTGGTTCCCCCCGAGACTATGAAGCCACTGTTGCTATACCTGTCAATCTTGGATAAAGCATTTGGATGTGTGTTGGGACAACATGACAAAATCAAAAGAAAGGAGTAGTTCATCTACTACTTAAGTAAGAAGTTCACACCATGCGAGGCCAAATACACTTTGATAGAGCCCACTTGCTGTGCTTTGACTTGGATCACCCAGAAATTGAGGCATTACATGTCAGCACACACCATATATTTGATATTTTGGCTCGACCCCCTCAAATATATCTTTCAAAAGTTGATGCCTACCACTCACCACGTACTTTCCCGATGAGGAGGTGTTGTTTGCCGGATATATCACAGAGTTATGCCTTGGTTGGAGAATGTTTTTCGATGGAGCAACGAATTTCAAAGGAGTAGTAATTGGGATAGTCCTAATTTTGAAATCATGACAGCATTATCCAACATCAGCAAAGATAAGGTTCTCTTGCACCAATAATATGGTCGAATAAGAAGCATGCATCATTGGGATCAGGATGGCAGTCGATATGAACATCGAAGAGCTTTTGGTCGTAGGGGATTCTGATCTACTAATACATCAAGTCCAAGGGGAGTGGTCTACTAAGAATGTCAAGATCCTTCCATACTTCCAGTGTGTAAAAGAGTTATGCAAGAAGTTCACAAAGATTAAGTTCAAGCACGTTCCCAGGATCCAGAACGAGTTTGCTGACGCTCTTGCAGGCCTATCATCCATGATTCAACATCAGATAGGAATCATATCGACCCTATCGAGGTAGAGATCATGGATCAACACGCGTACTATTTTCATGTAGACAAAGAGCCAGACGATAAACCATAGTACCACGATACCAAAAGATTCCTCGAAATGAAAGAATACCTAGAGAGTGCTACTACTAGTCAGGAGGTTGGAAAGTCACTTTTTCATCAACGAGGAAGTCCTGTATAGGAGGACCCCCAAACTTGTGTTTGTTGAGATGTGTAGATTCCGCTGAAGCAACCAGACTATTAGAAAAGATACATGCGGGAACGTGTGGACCCCACATGAACGGTTTCACCTTAGCCGAGAAGATCTTGAGAGCCGTACTTTTGGATGACCATGGAAAGCAGTAGTATCCAGTGCGTGCAGAAGGGTCACCAGTTCCAAATCCATGGGGATTTTATCCAGGTTCCGCCCAATGAGAGTAATGTAATGGGTTCGCCTTGGCCGTTCGCCACTTAGGACATAGATGTGATTGGACCAATAGAGCCTGCCACATTAAAAGGGCACTGTTTCATCTTGGTAACCATAGACTACTTTACCAAATGGGTCGAAACATCTACTTACAACACCGTCACAAAGAAGGTAGTGGCGAATTTCGTCCGAAACAACGTCCTTTGCCGATTTGGGATTCTTGAGTCAATCATCACTAACAATGCAAATAATCTCAACAGTGACCTCATGAGAGAAATTTGCGAGAAGTTCAAAATTCTCCACTGCAACTCTATCACCTACAGGCCATAAATGAATGGGGCCGTCGAAGCAGACAACAAAAACATCAAAAGGATTCTGCGGAAGATAGTGGACAATCATAGGTAATGGCACGAGAAGTTATCATTTTCCTTACTGGGTTATCAAACCACCATGAGAACATCTACTGGGGAAACACCATACATACTGGTACATGGCGCCGAAGCTGTGATACCCGCAGAGGTCGAGATACCATCCTTAACAGTCATCCAAGAAGCCAAGTTAGGCGATGCAGAGTGGATACGGGTTAGACAGGAGCAAATCATGCTCATTGTGATGAAGTATGCCATGGTAAGCTGTATCAAAATTGGATGGCCAGTGCATTTAACAAAAAGGTGAAGCCTTGCTAGTTTACACCAGGGCAATTTGCTTTTGAATAAAATCTTCCCCCACCAGGAAGACGCCAAAGGAAAGTTCACACTGAATTGGCAAGGTCCTTACATGGTCCTCTGAGTGTTGTCGGGTGGAGCTCTAATATCAACTCAGACACAATCAAGAGATAATATGTTAGAGGTCAATAGATTTAGGGTTTGGCTGTAATAGAACAATGCTCAACCTGACTTTCCACGGAGGGATACGTAGGCAACCCACGTAGGGTTTGGTTTCTCTCCCCCCTTTTCTTTTGTAGTAGGAAATCCAAATATCATTTTGTTTGTTGCTTGGAAGTACGCCACAACTTGATTTCCTCTGGAAGGAATATGTAGGCAATCCTCATCGGATTCAGTCGTCTTTTGTAATTGAACTATGTTTTGGCCTGATTCCATTTGGATACGTAGGTAGTCTGAGTGAGACTCGGCCATTCCATTCTTAATCTCATCATTTTGTATCTAATGTAATCGAACTACGTCTTGACCTGATTCTGTTTAGATACGTAGGATGCCTGAGTCAGGCTCGGTCATATTTATCATACTTTCTTTATCATCGTCCACGAACTACGTTCAATCCTGCTTCCATTTTAGATATGTAGGTAACCTGAAAGGGTTCAATCATAACCCTAGGAAACTTTTTTAATGTATTAGTTCATATTAGGATGCAGTCATAATGGCAGACAGCCACGCCGTTAGAAGCATCGTGGAGGACCGACAGCAATGGGATGGAGTGCTAAACAACAACGCTCACATTTAAGGAACCTTCGAAACATGTCATAATCTGGAACGATGACTTTTTCCGTAAAACAAAGATTTTCAAAAAAATGATTTCTAAAATATATCATAATTTCTTCTACCAACACCTCCCCCACCCCCCTCGCTATGAATTTTTCTTTGAGTGTAGGGCCAATAGGACACAGGGAAGTGATGGAAATACACTGTGGCAAATGACAGATCCACCACTCTCTCAGGATTATCACCACTCTTCCTCTATTTTAAGTTATCCTAGTACAATGAAAACTAACGCTAACAAGGCATACTGTATATAATAAACCAATCGCTCAATTGAACAGGAGCATGTTGTACATAGCAAGATGCTGGCTTCACCAATTGGATCCCTGTATATAGCAAATCACCAGCTCAATCAGTCAGAGCACCTTATAAAATATGAGTCGCTGGCTTCACCAATTAGAGCCTTGTATTTAGAAAATCACCAGTTTAATCGATTGGAGCTCCCTGTACAAATCAAATGTCAGGCTTCGCCGATCGAAGCCTTGTATATAGCTATAAAGCCCCGTAAATTTTACATAGAACCAGTGGTTTCGTGGTGCCGAGGTAGGCTAATGTGTTTGAGGATTGTAGAGAAGCTTCGCGGTACAAACTTTTCGGGTTGTGCAATGCGTTGAGGAGTTGGATGAAAAATTGTTACAGAAAATGGCATTTCTTCGGTCCATTATGCGACCACAGAACTATTTCGAGGACCACTGCTACGCTGCGAAGTAGAGCAGACAAATGGCAATTTTTGGAGGTTGTTTTGCTGCTACCTATGCAATCACATAATTATTTCGTAGGCCCACACATCCCTCGTGGAACTAGCGTGAAAATATTTCGGAGGGAGATTCCGCGGCGCGTTATGCGACCGCATAACTATTTTGCTGGCTGCAGAACGGTTGTAGACTTATCTAGGCTTGCCTAGTTTTGGGACCATTTTTGCAGTCCCCTTTGCATACTGCATATTCAGTTTGTGGTCTGGTCTGTGATTGCAGACCCGGTTTCAAATGCTTAACATTGGGAAAATTTTACCCGACCCCATTTTTATAATACGACCTTGGGGTTGTTTAAGAAGGTTCGAATTGATGTTTTCGAGATAGGGGGAGTGCTCTAGAGAGAGAGGAGGAATCCCAATGCACTTTGTTCATCAATAATTTCTCAAGCCTTGGAGAATTTACAAGGAAAGCTTATAAAATTATCTACTAAAGAAGTACGTTTCTAACCCTAGCTTCCAATTTCGAGTTTGGGCAGAAGTTGGGTAATAGGGAATGTGATTCTTGAGTATCGGGCTTGTCATTTGTGCATGTACCAATAAGGATGGTAGGGAGGTAACCTAACTAATATGGGTAAGATCTTTTTGTTGGATTAATTGTGGGGTGAAGGAGACCACGTAGAGGAACCTCGTAGTTAATTTTGCACTCATAGTGTTTGATGAAATGCTTAAATGAGCTGAACCCATGAACCTCTTCCTAATTATGATTGGATTTTGTCGTCTCTCTAATAGATTAAAGTTGATAGGGTATCCGAAATATTATAGTAATCTAAGGAAAGCTCAAAGCGAGGTATTGTCATGACCCAAACCGGAGGGCCATGACGGGCAGCTGCGGACTTCTAACGGTGTTGTAGGTCTTGGCCAATTTTTCACTGAATCCATCTTCTGAATGTCGACACTAATACCCTCGTCAGATGTCACATGGACAAGTAATGCAATTGAGTTTAGCCAGAATTCATATTTCGAGAGCTTAGCATATAACTTACAATCCCGAATGGTCTGTAATACTATCCGCAAGTGGCCCGTGTGTTCCGTCTTTGAACGAGAGTACACCAAAATGTCATCAATGAATACGATCATGAACACATCATGATAGGGCCTGAATACACTATTCATGAGATCTATAAAAGCTGTTGGGGTATTTGTTAGCCCGAACGACATTACCAAGAACTCAAAGTGCCCATATCTTGTGCGGAAGGCCGTCTTTGGAATATCCTTCTCCTTAACCCTCACCTGATGATACCCTGAATGTAAGTTAATCTTCAAGAAACACTTGGCACCTTGGAGTTAGTCAAATAGGTCGTCAATCCGTGGAAGTGGATATTTACTCTTGATAGTAAACTTATTCAACTTTCGATAATCGATACACATCCTTAACGACCCATTTTTTTTTCCGCACGAACAAGACTGGCGCACCCCAAGGTGAAATGCTAGGCCTAACGAAGCCCTTATCCAGCAAGTCCTTCAAATGCGCCTTCAACTCTCGCAACTCTGCCGGGGATAGAGATCGGTTGAGTGACAGGCAACATATCGATGCTAAATTCAATCTCCCTTACAAGAGGAAGACATGGGAGTTCATCTAGGAAAACATCTGGAAATTCATTGACCACAGGGATTGATTGTAAAGTAGGCAGCTTCGCCTCAGCATCCCCTACGCGAAGGACATGATAAATGTAACCTTTTGAGGTCGTCTTCCTTGCCTTAAGATAGGAAGTAAACCTACCTTTTGGCGTAGCAATGTTCCCCTTCTATTCGATGACGGGTTCACCAGGAAACTGAAACCTAAACACCTTCGTACGACAATCAATATTTGCATAGCATGAGGCAAACCAGTCCATTCCCATTATCACATCGAAATCAACAATTTCTAACTCAAATAAATTTGTCGAGGTTTGACAATTACAAATCATCACTGTGCAACCTCTATATGCCCTTATAACAATCACAAATTCTCCTATCGGGGTAGATATTGCAAGTGCTTTACTTATTAATTCAGGTTTGACGCCAAACTTATTAGCCACAAAGGGTGTAACATACGATAATGTAGATACCAGATCAATCAACGCATATACATCATAAGAAAACACAGACAATATACCTGTAACAACATCTAGAGATGACTCGAGATCCTGTCGACCCACTAGAGCATATGTTCGATTTTGAGTACCACTCGAACTCGGCATTGCACCTCTACCTCTACCACGACCTGTCGACTGCTGAAAACCCCTGCTGGAGGTCGAACTGATGAGGAAGAACCAGACACATATCCAGTCGGCTAAACCAAACCACCACCTCCTCTGTTAGGACAATCCCGCTTCATATAGCCAGGTTGTCCACAAGAATAGCATGCACCAGAACCTCGATGGCACAGTCCGAACTGGGCCTTGCTGCACTGATCACAATGAGATGTAGGGGGCCTCATTGATGTGCCGGAGAATTTCAGAACTTTTTGACACTAATTGCTTAGATTTTAGCTTGTTTTAAATGCAATTTCCCTCTGTACTTAGATAATTTTAGTATTTTTGCGGTGTATGAGGTTTAAGGACCTAAGAGCATAGAAAAGAGTTCAAAAAGCCACAAAAAGACAAGAAAAGAGCAAAAAGGCATCACAGATGTGGATATGCTATCGCAAAACCCACATGCGAGATGCATATTTTACACCAAGATCGCAGATCAAGACAGACTTCTGGGCAAAGTTCAACATCAAAAATGCAGTCTCATCTGCGATCGCGTAACCTGTTTGCGAGCCACATATTGCACATCGAGATTGCAGACCAAAATCGAATCCTGGGAAAAGTTCAACGTCAAAAATGCGGTCTCATCTGTGCTTGCATAACGTGTTTGCGAGCCGCATAAGTCACCGCAAACCAAACATGAAGTCTACTGAAGGAAGAAAATATGATGCAAGATGCGGTTGCATTTCTACAATGCGGACCGCAAACCATGAATGCGGTGAAGGCGAAACTAGGTTTACAATCTGCGATAGCCATATCAAAAATGCGAACCGCAGGTCAGTTATGCGACAGAAATGCGGTCGCATATTCAACTTTAGGGCAGATTTGTCCGATTTTTGTCTCGATTTTTGACCTTCTATAAATAGATTTATTAGGGTTTGGTGGGCTCTATCTTGTCAGACTTTGAAGCTACAATACAAGGCATTGATATTCCTTTCTTTTGGAAGCTTTTGGGACAAGAATCTTTCTCTTTGTAAGCTTTATGACATCTAATATTCTCTTTTTTTCAGATTTTAGTATGAGTAGCTAACTTTAAATACTAAGGTTGTGGACCCTAAATGGGTGTTATGTTAATGGGTGTTTAACATTGAATATATATATATAACGGTTGGTTGATATTTATTTACTTCTCATTCTTCATTTATTGTTGGTGGTTTCAAACATTAACAAGCGCCGTTAAATCCTATCTTTGCTTGGGAAAGTGGGGTAAAATTTGGTAGAAGTAAATATCAAAGACTCAAGGCATTAAACCTTGTTTAATAAAATCTCTTAGGAATAAGTGGGTTTTATTTGGCATAAATTGATTGTTCTTAATTGCAACTCTTTTATATTTGGAAAAATCATAAAGAGAAAATACTACCTAACTATTGTAAAATATTGGGTAGTCACTTAGACATCATTTGCATATCAAAAAGAACCTTCCGTTAGAAATATATCATATTGACACCGATAGCATTACACTTCAATAATGGGGACACAACCTTCGTTTTTTTTATCAAATTATTTACATTCTCAACATTTCAATTAGCCTTTACCTAAAACCAAAATCAGTTCATACTCTTGTTCCGGTTAACTGGATAGAATTATGACTTTAGTTGAGTAACACACTAGTCAAGTATCCTTTTCACACTTATTCCCTGTGGGATTCGACCCCAACCTTGTTGGGTTATTATATTTGACATCGACCGCTTTATACTATTTATTAAAGTGTAATTTAAGCGTATCAAATTTTGGCGCCGTTGCCGGGGAATATGGTTTTGAAATTAATAATTAGTGTGTGCTTTACTATACGTCTTATTCTATTCTATCACACTTTTCTTGCTTTGCTTGGTGTTGATTGGAAAACATGTCCGAATATGGTGAAGACGTGGAGGCAAAAATGGAAGAACAATGCCTCGGTGAAGCATTGGCGGCTATTTTGGTGAACTTTGATGGTGAGGATATGGAGGGATATATGGAATCGGTAAATGCACTGGAGGGGCTTGGTTCTTACACTTATGCCCCGGCAAAGCTCTCTCTGGACTTGAAGAATAGAGCCACACCTCCCGCAAAGCCATCTATTATTGAGCCACCACAACTAGAGCTCAACCCACTTCCTCCGTACTTGAGGTATAAATTTCTTGACTCAAATGATACTTTACCGGTAATTGTTTCTTCTTTGTTGAAAGATGTGTAGGTGGAATGAGGGCATGTCGAGTTCTATAGGAGCGCCATCAAGGACTTCTCCAAGATTGCAAATCCTATGTGCAAACTCCTTGAGAAGGATGCCAAATATGTGTTTGACGAGAAAGGCCTCAAAATCTTTGAGGAGTTGAAGCAAAGGCTCACCACGGCACCTATTACTGTCACACCCGATTGATCTCTGCCTTTCGAACTCATGTGTGACGCCAGTGGTGTAGCCATTGTGGCAGTGCTTGGCCAACGTCACAACAAGGTTCTTCACCCGGTCTACTATGAAAGCAAAACACTACTTGGGCACAGGTGGCGAAAAACATTTGGTGGAGCAGCTGGCTCCCAAAGATGGTCCGTGCCCGACCATTGAGTGACTCCAAAGAAACACCAAGTTCGTCGTACCGCGACGTTAAATCAAGCGCTTCATGGGAGGCAACCCATGTGTGGTAACATTTTTTTTTTTTTGTTCTTTAAATTTTGACTTTTTGATAGATAGATTTACTTGACCAATGAATTCCCCTTGTTTTTTCTTTGCCGGGTTCTTTTTCAAGGGTGTAATAGAAGAACCAGGACAATAGAATGAAACATGTTGACCGGGTTGGTGTAATTGTCTAGTCTCAAGCATGTGTGTCTGTACATAGACTATATCCTTTCAAAAGATCAACTGTGTGAACTTGAGGTTCGCTCTGTGACTCTACATCTACCTAGATTTATGCATGTATATATGATGAAAGCTTTGAGTTGCCAAATGTTGACTCAAGGGCTTTAAACTATGTGAACCAAACAGTTCGTGTGCCATGTGTGTGGGTTCGTTTTGTAGATAATTCTTGTGTTTGCTTCTGCCATCTAAAACTTGCCCGGTTGGTTTTTCGATGCTTATAATAATTACACTTGGTTGGAGGGATGATCTTAGGCATTCTTTGTTTTATTTGCGAAACCTCTTTAGCCTTTCAAGCCTACCATTGCATAAATAATATCACTAGTGCCCTATTAGAGCCTTTAACCTTTTCTTTGGCCACCTCACTACAAACCTTTCCCTTTGTAAAATAATTACCTCTTTTGAACCCGTTCCTCCTTGAACATTGAGAATTAGGCTAAAAGCCTAAGTTGGGGGTGTGGTGTCAAAGTGGAAATGGGTAAGATTGTACGTTGAGTGTAGGAGCATATACCTCAAAGTGCTCATATGAAATTATGCAACCTTAAAAAAAAGTGTATATATATATAATTATGGAGCCATGAAGAAAATCAGAGAGGTATTTAAGGTGGTTCCATATTGGGAACTAGATGCCAATGTGGCTATACTAGATGCCAATGTGGCATGTAGTATATCTAAATACTTATCCGACCCTTCCCTAAACCTACATTACAAGCCTAAAACGTCCTAATGGGATCTCCAACCGAGCGTTCTTAGAATTAAGCGATGAATCAAAATAAGGGCAAGCTTATGGTATGGTATGTTATAACACTTGAAACTCTTTTCTGAGAGTGAGTGTATTTGTGAATTAGTCCCTTTTTGTTGTCATTGTAAATATTGTGATTTTGGGACTTTCTTTCTAGTGAGGACACATAAACTGTGAGGTTGAACAAAAGTTCAGTTTTTGAGTAAAACGCAAGTGCACTCAGCTAAGGGTAGTATTTTGTCACGTTGTCTGAGGCTCAAAGTTCACAAGTTGATTAGTTTTCCTTGTATATATCGATAGTTCAGGAAGGGTAAAACACTCGAAGATGCATGCTTGATATACTAACAACAAACACCGTCCATGGTCACTATTGTTTCATGTCTTGTAGATGGAGTCTAGAATAGGATAGTGTCATCTTAGTTTCTTGAGGACAAGCAAAAGGTTAAGTTGGGGGTGTTGATGTGCCGGAGAATTTCGGCACTTTTTGACGCTAATTGCTTAGATTTTAGCTTGTTTTAAATGCAATTTCCCTCTGTACTTAGATAATTTTAGTATTTTTGCAGTGTATGAGGTTTAAGGACCTAAGAGCATAGAAAAGAGTTCAAAAAGCCACAAAAAGAAAAGAAAAGAGCAAAAAGGCATCGCAGATGTGGATATGCTATTGAAAAACCCACATGCGAGAAGCATATTTTACACCAGGATCGCAGATCAAGACAGACTTCTGGGCAAAGTTCAATGTCAAAAATGCGGTCTCATCTGCGATCGCATAACCTGTTTGCGAGCCGCATATTGCACATCGAGATCGCAGACCAAAACCGAATCCTGGGCAAAGTTCAACGTCAAAAATGCGGTCTCATCTGCGATCGCATAACGTGTTTGCGAGCCGCAGAAGTCACCGCAAACCAAACATGAAGTCTACTGAAGGAAGAAAATGCGATGCAAGATGCGGTCGCATTTCTACAATGCGGACCGCAAACCATGAATGTGGTGAAGGCGAAACTAGGGTTACAATCTGCGCTAGCCATGTCAAAAATACGGACTGCATGTCTGTTATGCGACAGAAATGCGGTCGCATATTCAACTTCAGGGCAGATTGGTCCGATTTTTGTCTAGATTTTTGGCCCTCTATAAATAGATTTATTAGGGTTTTGTGGGCTCTATCTTATCAGACTTTGAAGCTACAATACAAGGCATTAATATTCACTTTCTTTTCAAAGCATTTGGGTCAAGAATCTTTCACTTTGTAAGCTTTATGACATTTAATATTCTCTTGTTTTCAAATTTTAGTATGAGTAGCTAACTTTAAATACTAAGGTTGGACCCTAAATGGGTGTTATGTTAATGGGTGTTTAACATTGAATATATATATATATATAACGGTTGGTTGATATTTATTTATTTCTCATTCTTCATTTATTGTTGGTGGTTTCAAACATTAACAAGCGCCGTTAATTTCTATCTTTGCTTTGGAAAGTGGGGTAAAATTTGGTAGAAGTAAATATTAAAGACTCAAGGCTTTAAACCTTGTTTAATAAAATCGCTTAGGAATAAGTGGGTTTTATTTGGCATAAATTGATTGTTCTTAATTGCAACTCTTTTATATTTGATAAAATCATAAAGAGAAAATACTACCTAACTATTGGAAAATATTGGGTAGTCACTTAGACATCATTTGCATATCAAAAAGAACCTTCCATTAGAAATATATCATATTGACACCGATAGCATTACACTTCAATAATGGGGACATTGGGTTTCTTTAATCAAATTATTTACATTCTCAACACTTCAATAAGCCTTTACCTAAAACCAAACTCAATTCATACTTTTGTTCCGGTTAACTGGATAGAATTACGACTTTACTTGAGTAACACACTAGTCAAGTAACCTTTTCACACCTATTCCTTGTGGGATTCGACCCCAACCTTGTTGGGTTATTATATTTGACATTGACCGCTTTACACTATTTATTAAAGTGTAATTTGAGCGTATCACTCATCTGACCAGTATCCCTATGATATTGTGAGCTGATGCCCGCGAACTCTTACCTGAACCAGCATAGGTAAATTGATCATACCAAGGCCTCTGAAACTGTGGAGGAGCACTAGTTATAAATGGTTCCAACCTCCTCGTAGACTGGGGCGTGATACCACCTCTAAAGTCACCAGAATACCCTGCAAATCTCACCCCTCTTATATTGGCTCCTATCCTGCTCCTTGTCTGCCCTTTGCTGACGCTTACTATCCTGTAGTGTTTGGGCATAAGCCTGAATACGGAAAATATCCATGCCCTTTACCAAAGAGGCTGTCGTGCACTTAATTATCATGTGTGATCCCAACCCGTTCATGAACAAGTGCACCCTATCGCTCATCTCGGCCACCATATAGGGAGCATACCTTGTTAAAGAATCAAATTGCATACTATACGCTCGCACACTCATATTACCGTGTCGAAGGTTCAAGAATTTATCTGCTCTAGCTCGTCGTATCTCAACTGGCAAGTAGTGACGAAGAAATGCCTCAAAAAATTCTTTCCACACAGGTGGAGGAGCGTTCGGACCCCTAGATCTCTCCCAACTATCATACAAGAAAACTGCTAAATCCCGTAACCGATAAGAAGCCAACTTTATTGCCTCCGTATCACTAGCATGCATAACCCGCACTGTACGATGAACCTGATCAATAAAAGTCTGCGGGTCTATCACGAACCAAGCCGGAGGGCCGCGACTGGCATCGGACCCTACTCAACGGGCGCCGGCGTACCCTTCATCTAACTTTCCTTATTATCTATAAGGCTTTTCATATGCATATAATCTCGAACAATAATTATAATGAACCGAGACATCATACCATGATACGAACATACTTATATACATAATATAGCCAACAAGGCTGCAATGCAAAACCATAAAACAAAATACATACGTTTGCCGACAAGGCAATTCAACTGTACATAAGTCAACCCATCACTTTTCTATGCATAAATTGACACTTGTCTATGAGCCTCTCCAAAAACATACATAATGCAACCTACGTCGGAACAGGGCCCCGACATGCCCATAACAGAATGCATACCAAGACTGTGGCAAGTCCAAAGGATGGATCTCACCAATAGCTGCTGAACTGGGTAGCCTACTGTGGTGGGGGGAGCTTCGTCTATCTGCCCGCCCGGACCTGCAGCACGACATGCAGCGTCCACAAATAAAGGACGTCAGTACGGATAATGTACTGAGTATGTAAGACAGGAAACATAATGTAAGAACAATAATGAGCATCGGGATAAGAGACTACAGCCTGTACCATCTGAATGCCTCTGAGGGCGACTAACCATATCATGCCAGACGTGTATATGCATATACATATATATATATCCTTTTGAAAATCATCTTATACATATATACGCCTCTGTGGAACTCATCATCATCTTATACATATGCCTCTGTGGGCCTCCTCATTATCATACCCAACTGATCAGTGGTTGCACAATAGGTGCCTGCCCGACCGACTGTAGCGCGGCGCGGTAAAGTAAAATAGCTGTCGTCTATAGCGCAACTAAATAGAGTAAAACATATATTTGTATAATAGGTGCCTGCCCGGCCGACTATAGCGCGGTGCGGTAAAGTAAAAAAGATAATGCATGCTGGACTCATAAGATACATACTATCATGGTGCCGTAAGGTCAAAGAAATAATAACATATCAATCCTCCCATTAGAGGGGAAACAATATACGTATTACTACCTTCTTAGAGTAGAGTATCTTTGGGGTTCGTTCATTGCATTATGTACAATCAGAGTCGTGCAAAAGAAGGAAAAGGACAGTCTCACATACCTTGAAATTCTTTCAAATCTCAAACAATGAAACTTCCACGACTTCTCAGTCTACAATAAGAGAAATGACACTACCGTTATCGTTTAAGCGTCGTAACTATTATGTATCGACTGTAACCTATTTTACGATAAAAGGGACAGCACCTCCCCTACATATATGACTTCACACCAGTCAAAACAATCACCAAACAGCCAAACAACATCAATAAGAATCATATTAAGCCTCCCAAAATAGTCCACGCACAAGCCAATTGCTTCATACATACGATGGCCACTATAGTCGTGTCAAACGACGCGAAAATGTTACGAACAACTATCAGCCCACAACCCTAAATATATATGGTGTTTCTCCACACCCTTCCTCCTCCAAAACTCCAAAAATCAGTAGTAAAACACGCAGCTTTACAGCAACACAAAACAGTCCATAAAACAGTCCGCTACAAGTGAATAACTCGAGCTCACGGCTTCCGATCACCGTCCCGTGAGTTCTTACATATATAGAACGACTTACCAAGACTTAACAGTAGAAAAAAAGTATGAAAGAGAGCAGTAAACTCACCTTACTTGTTAGATAACTCAGCCCTTGCTTTGGTTCTTCAAACCTTAGGTTTCACCTCCAATTAGAACTTGAAAGAGGGGGAAAATCGAGTAGGGTTTGTGTGGGATTTTTGGGGAGGGGTTGTAGGGGTTCTATTTAGGTTTTGAAGGTCTGGAATAATAGTGAAATAACTGACTTTAAAATCTCTTAAAATCCCTCTCTTGGCCGACTTTGGGGCTTTTAATTTTATCCCTTAATTTTGGCAAGTAGGTGATGCACCTACTTGTCACCTACCAGCCTGCGCAGTTCTGCGGAAATACAACTATCTCAATATTCCGAGATCGTATTGACAAACGGTTTGATGCGTTGGAAACTAAACTCATAGAACTTTAATTTGGTAGGTAGATCACCCCGTTATTCCTTGTAAATTGGGAGAAAAGATCAGAAAAATTTGACCTAACGTTTAAGTAAAATTGTGAACCTAAGTTGCGACAACTTTTGTCGACTTTTGTTTCATAACTCTTTTGACTTCAAGACTTATGAAACGGATATTATATGATTCAAATACATTAAAAAATAACCTCTTGGTGATGTTAATCACCTCTCGATTTACCCGAAAATACGAGTTACAATATCCTTAACTCGTTTATCTTCTAATACTTGTTAACCACCCTTATTCACCCTTGCATCATTTAAGACCAATAAAGAAAATAGAATGTACTAGAAATCGGAGCTCTAAATGATTCATTTTGGACTCAAAAGCAAGAACTTTGCGGTTCTTATAGATCTAATTCATTGAAATTCCATCCAATAAAACGGAAGAGAAAAAATGATAATGATAAATAAATAAAGGAATTTTGGATTGGGTCAGGAATCCAAGTTTCGGGCGGTATGGATAAAAGAACTTCCTATGTTATACTATTCAATTCTCGACGACGAATTGATTTGGTAGTTCAGATATTGTTATTCATGATATTGATCCGATTCAAGATCATCGAGAGGTAATATTCATTCATTGAATTTACAGGCCAAAGATTTATCATTTCTATGGGATTAAATCCCGAGTTATTGCGAAGTAAAAAACCGATGAGATTATGGAAGTAAATATTCTTGCATTTATTGCTACTGCACTATTTATTCTAGTTCCTACCGCTTTTCTACTTATCATTAAACTCTTATTGTCTCAAAGTTAATTCTCTTCTCAGACCTATGTAGACTATCTTACAGTGTACTCTTACCTGTACAAATATGGGTTATAACACCCTCCCCCCCTTAGGAACATTCGTCCTCGAATGTAAGGGTTACGGGGATCTTAACTCATTGTCGATTTCTGACGGAAATTTCTGGCTGAGTTTTCTCTATTCAACGGATCCTAGCAAAACTCACAAGCAGTTAAACCCAACCTATAGCCTTACAAGGTTATACAAAGCATTATATCTACGTACATTATCCGCATATCACCATTTGTATTAAGAAAGAGTATTCTCACGTTATTCCTTACCTCATAGAGACGGTTCTCCTTTTAATGCGTCCTGCGTTCTCCCGGCACCCTCATTATCTCCATGCTGGAATAGGTAAGTGTATTTGGACTTCATCTCATCCTCTGCTTCCCATGTCATCTCTTCCGTATTCTTGTTCTTCCACAATACTTTAACGGAAGCTACATCCTTTGTCCTTAGCTTGCGGACTTGTCGGTCTAATATAGCTATTGGCATTTCTTCATAGGATAGATCCCTTGTAATTTGTACATCTTTGATAGGGACGACCCGAGAAGGGTCTCCAATACATTTCCTCAACATAGATACGTGGAATACCGGATGGACAAATTCTAATTCAGATGGCAATTCTAACTCATAAGCAACCTGTCCAATTCGTCGAAGAATTTTGTACGGCCCTATATACCTTGGACTCAGCTTACCTTTCTTCCCAAAGCGCATGACACCCTTCATTGGTGAGATCTTCAAGAAAACCCCATCACCAACCTCAAATTCCAGGTCACGACGTCGGACATCGGCATAAGATTTTTGCCTGCTTTGGGCCGTCTTCAGTCGCTCTTGTATCATTTTCACCTTCTCAATGGCTTGGTGAATTAAGTCTGGCCCATATAATTCTGTCTCACCGACTTCAAACCATCCAACTGGTGACCTACATCTCCTCCCGTACAGTGCCTCGTATGGAGCTATTTTAATGTTGGAATGGTAACTATTATTGTAAGCGAATTCTATGAGTGCCAGGTGATCATCCCAGTTCCCTTTGAAATTTAGAACACATGCTCGTAGCATATCTTCAAGTGTCTGGATGGTACGTTCAGCCTGTCCATCAGTCTGTGGATGGAATGCCGTACTGAGATTTACTTGTGTGCCTAAACCCTTCTGGAAAGACTTCCTAAAGTTAGCCGTAAATTGAGCTCCTCTGTCTGAGATAATAGACGTTGGTACCCTATGAAGTCGGACAATTTCCTTGATGTACAGTTTTGCATAATCTTCAGCCGTGTAGGTTGTCTTAACTGGCAGAAAATGGGCACATTTTGTAAGTCGATCAGCTATTACCCAGATGGAGTCAAACTTATGATAAGAGCGAGGTAACCCAACAATGAAATCCATATTAATCACCTCCCATTTCCAGGTCGGAATTTCTATATTTTGGAGCAGTCCACCAGGTTTCTGATGTTCTACCTTTATTTGTTGGCAATTGGGGCACTGGGCTACAAATTCGGCGACGGACCTTTTCATACCTTCCCACCAATACTGCTCCTTGACGTCATGATACATCTTTGTTGAGCCAGGATGGATGGAATACCGGGATTGATGAATTTCCCTCATAATCTTCTCTTTTAATCCTGCTACATTAGGTACACATAATCGATTTTGACACCTTAGTGTTCCATCCCCTGCAATTTCAAAAGCTGAGATTTTTCCTTGCTGAATGCTCTTTCTCAATCGTACTAAGGTAGGATCTTCATGTTTCCATGCTTTTACCTTGGTTACCAAAGATGATTCTGACGTATTCTGTATAGTAACACCTCCATCATCAGAGTCTAACAATCTGATTCTCATATTGGCTAGCTGATGAAGCTCTTTAGTCAACCCCTGTCTACTTGTCTCAATGTGTACTAGGCTTCCCATTGACTTACGACTGAGAGCGTCTGCCACAACATTGGCTTTATCGGGATGGTACAATATCTCGACATCGTAATCTTTCAGTAATTCAAGCCACCTACGTTGCCTCATATTCAACTCCTTCTGCTTGAAGATGTATTGTAAACTTTTGTGATCTGTGTAGATGTCAACATGGACACCGTATAAGTAGTGCCGCCAAATCTTCAAAGCATATAACCAATTCCAAATCATGAAATGGGTAATGCGTTAGAAACTAGACTCATAGACCTTGAATTTGATGGGTAGATCACCCCGTAATTCCAAGTAAATTGGGAGAAAAGCTTAGTGACATTTGACCTAAAGTATGAGTAAAATTATGAACGTAAGTTGCAACAACTTTTGTCGACTTTTGTTTCATAACTCGTTTGACTTCAAGACTTATGAAATGGATATTGTATGATTCAAATACCTTAATACATAACCACTTAGTAATATTAATCACCTAGATTTACCCAAAAATACGAGTTACAACATCCTTGATTCGTTTAACTTCTAGTACTTGTTAACCACTCTTATACACCGTTGTATCATTTAAGACCAATAGGACTAAATTCTTATCATCTCAAAGATAATCTCTTCTTGGACCTATGTAGACTAACTTACGGCATAAGCTAACTTATGCAAATATGGGTTGTAACAAAAGAGAAGATGAGATGATGGAAAAAATTGATCAAGTCCTTAACATGTTTTGCAACTATGTCCATGGGCTTGGGAGATTTGAGGAGTTAGATAAACCTGTTACTCTGACCCCTTCTAAACCATATGTTGAAGAAGCTCCAAGACTAGAGCTCAAGCCTCTTCCAACGCATATGCTTACTTGGGGAATTCTGAAACATTGCCAGTAATTATCTCATCCAGCTTGACCAAAGTGCAAGAACAAAAGCTGCTCAGAGTGTTTCATGAGCATAAAAAAGCTATTGGATGGCAATTATTGATATTAAGGGAATCAATCCATCATTTTGCATGCACAAAATCTTTCTGGAAGATTGACACCACGCAGTATTGAGCAATAAAGGAGGTTAAATCCTATTATGAGGGAGGTCGTGAAGAAGGAAGTAATTAAGTGACTTGATGCAGGTATCATCTTTCCTATTTCTAATAGCAACTGGGTGAGCCCAGTGCAATGTGTGCCAAAAAAGAGGGGATGACTATTGTAAAGAATGAGAAAAATGAGCTAATTCCTACTCGCACCGTGACGGGGTGGAGAGTCTGCATTAACTACAAAAGACTTAATAAAGCAACCCCCAAGGACCACTTCCCACTTCTATTCATTGACTAGATGTTGGACAGATTGGCTGGGATGGTTATTCGGGGTACAACCGGATTGTCATATGCCCAGAGGATCAGGAGAAGATCACTTTCACGTGTCCTTATGGTACTTTTGCTTTCAAACGAATGACATTTAGTCTTTGTAATGCACCGGCCACTTTGTAGAGGTGCATGATGGCCATTTTTACTGATATGATGGAAAAATTTGTAGAGGTCTTCATGGATGATTTTTCAGTCTTTGGGTCTTCTTATGATGACTATTGAAGAATTTGGGCAAGGTGTTAGCACATTGTGACAAAATGAATTTGGTGTTAAATTGGAAAAAGGGACATTTTATGATGCAAGAGGGCATCGTGTTGGGACATACAGTGTCACGGAGTGGCATTGAAGTTGATAAGGCGAAGGTGGAGGCGGTTGTAAAATTACCTCCACCCATCTCTGTGAAGGGTGTCCAAAGTTTCTTGGGACACGCGGGTTTCTATAGATGCTTTATTAAAGATTTTTCAAAAATTGCTACTACATTGTGCAAGTTGCTTGAAAAGGATGTGACTTTCAATTTTGATGAAGCCTTCCTGAAGGCATTCGAGGAGCTCAAAGAGAAGTTGGTGGATGCCCCCATTCTTCTGGCACCGAATTGGTCCTTACCATTTCAACTTATGTGCGATGCAAGACCATGCTATTGGGGCAGTGCTACGCCAGAGGAAGAATAAGATGTTTTACTCCATATACTATGTGAGTAAGACTATAGTCGATGCAGAGCTGTTGGAAGTTGGAAGTTGTGTGGGCTTTTGAGAAATTTTGGGCATACTTGTGGGAACAAAAGTTATTTTCCACACCGATCCTTCAGCATTCAGATGTCTATTTACAAACAAAAAAAAAAGAAGAAGAAGAAGAAGAATCCAAGGCTAGATTGATGCGCTGGGTTTTGTTACTGCAGGAATTTGATGTAGAAATACGAGTTCGGAAGGGCGCAGAAAACCAAGTAGACGACCATCTATCAAGGCTGGAAAGTCATGAGCACGTGGATGAAGGTGGAAATTAAGGAGACATTTTCTGATGAGCAACTTTTTGCCATCACTTCCATGGTACGCAGATTATGTGAATTATATTGTAGGTGGAGTGTTTCCTCCTCAAATTCAATTTGAGGGTAGGAAGAGGTTTCTTCATGATGTAAATTTCTACTACTAGGATGAACCATTCTTGTACAGACAGTGTGCTATCAGTTGATGAGGATATTCATTCCTGAAAAGAAGGTGGAATTAATGTTGTATGACCGCCATGCCTCGCCTTATGGGGGCCATCATGGAGGCGATAGGACATTTTCAAAGGTGTTACAATCTGGGTTCTATTGGCCAACATTGTTCAAGGATGCCCATGCATTTGTTAAGAAGTGCGAGCAGTGTTAGAGAACAAGAACAATCACGAAAAGGCATGAGATGCCTTTGAATAACATCCTGGAGGTATAGATTCTTTATGTGTGGGGGATAGACTTCAATGGACCGTTCTCATTGTCTAGAAGAAACAAATATATCTTGCTAGCGGTAGACTAAGTGTCAAAATGGGTAGAGGCGGTCGCATTGCCAACCAATGATGCCAAGGTGGTAGCTACTTTTGTGAAGAAAAACATATTCTCGAGATTTGGGACTCCATGTGCCTTGATTAGTGATGAAGGGAAACATTTCTGCAATCGGTTGTTGAATAACTTTCTAGCCAAATATGGGGTCCGCCACAAAGTTACCACGGCATATCATCCGCAAACAAGTGGACAAGCTGAAGTGTCCAACAGAGAAATAAAGCAGATATTAGAGAAGACAGTGAGTGTGAACAGGAAAGATTGGGCAACAAATTTAGATTATGTCTTGTGGGCATATAGAACTGCACAAAGCACCAATTCGGGCGTCCCCGTATAAGCTTGTTTATGGGAAGGCATGTCACCTACTAGTTGAACTTGAACATAAGGCGTATTGGGTGATTAAAAAGTTTTATATGCACTTTGAAGCCGCGGGCGAGAAAAGGCTCATGTATTTGAATGAGTTAGATGAGTTCAGACTGCACTCTGATGAAAATGCAAAGCTTACAAGGAGAAAACAAAAGGATGGCATGATAAGCGTATCAAGCCGCGTCACTTTGAACTGGCTAAAAGGTTCTATTGTTCAATTCTAGGCTTAAGCTATTTCTTTAGAAGTTAAAATCAAGGTGTTCAGGTCTATTTGAGGTAGTGAGAGTCACTCCTTATGGTGCAATTAAGATGCGCGCTTATATGGTGAAAGAATGCAAAGAGTCAAGCACTATTAGTAAGGTGTCATTGATCGTTAGAAGTCCAAAGTAATACTTGCTGATGAGTAAGCGAGGCCCTGCATCGTGCCGCGACATATAATCAGGCGCTTGTTGGGAGGCAACCCAATGTTTATTGCTTTCATAACTTAGCTTTTCAATTTTTTTTTGGTTAGAGTAGACTAGAGTTCTTATTTTCTTTGTAGGAATAGAAATCATAGGTAGAATGGTGTGGAATGTGTATTCTGGTAGTACTAAGTGCTCAGGGGGATCGGGGATTTCATTTATAGCGCCCAGGCCAGCGCCCAGCGCAACCTGGGGCACAAAAACAAAAGGTTTCCCCCCGACGCCAGGCCTAGTGCTTTTTTTTCTTTTCCCCCACATACCCTTTTGCTCTCACCCATTAACCCATCTCCTAATACCCATACCCATACCCATTACCCCTCTAATACAAAAATAAATCTAACTCCTAAACTCTCTCTCTCTCTCTCACCCAGACGCATCTCTTTCTCTCGACTTTCTTGTTTTCTCCCTTGCATTCATCTCCAACCCCCCCCCCCCCCC